>JAZGTI010001667.1:0-42153 GCA_036877585.1 Botia kubotai
CCATCTACTGCTGGAGAAACACACCATCTACTGCTGGACAGAAAACCCTGCTGGAGAAACACACCATCTACTGCTGGAGAAACACACCATCTACTACTGGAGAAACACACCATCTACTGCTGGACAGAAAATAAGTTTTTCTTTCAGCTGTGACTTGAGGTCCAAGAAGGAAACTAAATACTTGTAGTTCATTATTATTTCTGTATTTTATCTGTCTGTCACTTAGTCTGTCTTTTTGTGTAGTTTACTGAGTATCAGATGATGTTGTTTGTTAAGACCTGTTGTGCTTTAAGTGTATTTTAATTGTAACTTTAACAACCTGAAGTTTTTTATGAACTTACTGTACTTTTGATTTTTATGGGAATTTTCATCATCAATCATCTTTACTGTGGCCTAAATTAAGAATCTTCTCCAGTCTTTAATAGGCTCTTTTGAATCTTCTCCCTCTGGGCTGTTGAATTTCCTTCCCAAACACATCTCAGTCTGTTGGCTATAGTAATAACACATACTATACTATAATAAGCACAAGGTAAAATAAGAAGTGAATTAACCTGTATAATTTTAAACACACACAAAATGAAATTTTGTAAAACGATAGAAAAAAATTATAAACCACTCATTGACTTGTTGTCTGTGAGTATTTATTTTCTCTGTGGATTTTTTTTATATGAATTATTAATCTTTTGTTTGAACACAGCAATTGTCTAACTCAATCCAACTCAGACCTGACTCAATCCATCTTAGACCTGACTCAGTCCATCTTAGACCTGACTCAGTCCATCTCAGACCTTACTCAGTGCAACTCAAGCCTGACTCAGTCCAACTCAAGCCTGACTCAGTCCAACTCAAGCCTGACTAGCTTTCCTGTAGCTCAGTGGTTAGAGCATGGCGTTAACAATGCCAAGGTCATGGGTTCGATCCCAGGGATTGCACATACTCAGTGTATAGTGATCAATGTGTAGTATAATGCAATGTAAGTCGCTTTGGATAAAAGCGTCTGCCAAATGCCTAAATGTAAATGTAATGTAAGCAGACTACTTTATGTTCCAGGTTCTCTATTGATGGTAGCTCAGACCAGGAGCAGATCTTCAGCATTGATCCTGTTACAGGTGCCATCACGTTAGGAAAGATCCTGGACCGGGAGACAGCCGGATGGCACAACATCACAGTTACAGCTGTGGAAGCAGGTATGTTCTTCCTCACTTGACCACTTGATCACACACAGACCACTACAAACATTCAACTCTGCACTGAGATTCTGCTCTGGAATTCTGGTATGAAACGACCACTGTAACATTTTCACTGGCAATAATGTCACATTGTGGACATCAAATGTTTTGCACATGCTATTTCATCTTGACTTGAGAGTGAAAACTGAGGGTCCAGCTGCATGTGTTATTGGCAGGAGCTTCACAGTAAAGAAGGCAAATCTCGTCATTATTTGGATTTCTGTGTGTCATATTAACACAATAGTAAGATAATAAAGCTGAACAACAGAGCATTCAGTGAAGTGAAGCAGTTATTGTATTCATGTAAACAGCACACAGAAAGAGCAGCAGCGATTTGCATATTTTTGGCACATTGACAAAGACTGATGCAGTAATTAACATATAAAACTGAGCTGTGACGTTTAGGCTGGAGATTAACACGTGTCATGTCTGAAAGTCACCAACATAACACGTGTCATTTAATAGAAAAAAGAAATAGAAAAAAAGACTTCAAAAGAAGTAGTTTGTTTTAAATGTTTAAAATATAAAGTGTTGCATATGAATATTAAGGATTTGTTATCCAATCCAATGACATTCAGACATTTTTTAGAGTGGTTTAATTGCTAAATGATTTTGGGGCTCAATGTATGTCTTTCCAAAATTATCTAGTCCTTATCTCTTGTATCTCTCCTTATCTATGTTTCATGTTTTTAGATGGTTTAATATTTAATTAAAATGATCCAAGCTTCTGTCTGGAGCACTAACCTCATGCTTTCATATTCACCACCAATTTCTGCATGGTTGAGCAATGTATTTATCACAAGACAAACTGGTTATCCTCTTTGGTTGCTCTTTTTTTAAGAGTTGCATCACATGTTGGGTTTTGGTGTTAATTGGTCATTTTAAAGTTAAGAAAGAAGCTTCTATCCCACTCAGACAGACAGCAGAGATTTTACTCTTGAATAAGATCCTTCATCAGAACTATCAACAGCTTAATCAAAATTGCCAGCAAATATCAGTCTGTGCTTATTAATTTCCAGACACACAAGATCTGAGGCAAAGAGCAATGAGGCATAGAAAGGCCCTAGTTTGTATTTCCCTCATACGATCGTATTTTAAAATTTCACACCTCATTCAGGAAGGTAATGAGTGTTCATCGGAGAGTCACACGCACAGATCGATGTGTGGAGAAAGTTTCATGCATTATTGGCGCTGCTGTTAGTAAATATGATGTTTCAGCCCAAATCAAGATGGCCGCACAGCTGACTGAAAAATAAATCAGATTTTTGTCTGTTGAGGCTGTTGGTTCAGCTGAAGCAGGCGTGGCAATGCGACGGTGCATTGACCAACGGCGCATGCACCATGCTTGAGCGATTAAAATCTACTTGAGGAAATGAAATTTTCTTTCCTGTCCAGGAGAAGAAGTTATCAGGTCTCTTCTCTAAATCTTGGCATGCTGAATCCAGACGGCTGGCTAACTGAAGTTTCACTGTCAGAAAGAGCTGCTGTCAGTTGCTGTACTATCAGCAGGAAAAGAGTGACACATCATTTCTGGGCATTTGATATCAGACTGCAGACAGGATTCTCTCACCCTCCCTCTTTTTTTCAGGTGATAAATAGAGGACAACCAAAATGTCTTGCCCTTAGGGTAAAGAGATACTAGCAGCACAGTTGTGTCTGTATCTAGAGAGAAAGGACATTTGGTGTGGAGAGTAAAAACGTGAATGTAACTGAACTGTCTCTGTGCTGTTAACAGTTTCAAGGCTCCACTCTACAATTTCCCCTTTATGACCATTATAAAAACTGAGGGCTTTATTTGCAACAAAAATGACATTTCTATAAGTACCAATGTCCCTTTAGCTTTAGTTTTGTTTTAATCAAATTTAAAACATTTAATAAAAATGCAATAAAAATATAAAAAAAGACTCCAATTCAATGTGTTTATTTTGTTGTTCTGTGTGCAATGTTTGTGTGCGTGTATTTGTATGCGTGTATTTGTCTGTGTTTGTGTATATTTGTGTGTATGTCTGTGTGTGGGGTGTGTGTGTGCGCCTGTGTGCCAGCATGAGTCACACTCTGCATGTCCACAGTGGCCAGACTTTAAAGAAAGTTATTGTGTGTGACATCTTTTGTCCAGCTGACCTCAGAACAGAGCAGGAGGGTTCACTTTCACACTTACATTTAGAGAGCTGTTCACCATTTCAAATGACTCACATTTGAAAAAACAAGCTTCTCACAATGAAAAAATAAATGGACTTCTTGTTCATATGCCGGAATGTGTCTGTTGGGCGGTCTCTGGTGTCGTCAGGCGTGGGCTGATGTATTGTTTTGTCAGTTTGGTTGGCGGTTGAAGCTTCTTAGGCACGTGCGGGCGAGGAAACCTGTTAAAACAAGAGAAGTTTAATTTAATATTTAGGCCATAGGTCTGCACTGTCTGTCAGTTAGACTAACTCAGTGGCAGCTAACAGAGGCTGCAGCTCTGAGACAGAAATACACCAAAGGCAATGTAAACTTTATTCTGTTTTCAAGAGACAAACATTTGCATGGATGTGAATCATGAAACACATCATTTAGACTCTTTAAAAGAGGAGCGTTTTATCTTTAAACATTTTTTCTTACAAGAAAGCTGCTCCATAACGGTAATTCTGATTTGCACAAGCTTTAGAGCCGTGTGGGTTAAACTGAAATGATGGTGTTATGATTTGAGATGTTTAGAAGATGATGTTGTAGGATCTGCTCAGATTTAGAGACTCTTAATGATTTTCAGATTATTTGCACAATGACAAAGACCTTGACAAGACATCTAACAATGTAAAACTAAAGATCAAAATGTAGTCATTACTGTTTACAGGTACATGAGTGTGTCAACTTAAAGTTTATTTATAAATGTTTTAAAATATCTTTTGATATTTTACTGTAATTATTTTACAGCTTTCTGTCATTTAACTGTATATTTTGTGTTCATTTCTAATTAACTGGGTTATCCGTCCAGCTTGATTATTGTGTTAGTAATTCATTAAGTTTTTTTTATTAATGTTATTAATTCTGTAGTCTGTACTGTATATTGTAGAGAAGAAACTGTAGAGTGTTATTGAAACTCCAGACTTCATTTCTCTATGGCTTATGTGAAATGCTTTTAAACTGGACTGAGAAACAGGTTTTGTAATAAAGTGTATACATAAACTGGTAAAATGTTGTGAGGAACATCTGCTCGGCCTGTATCCCTCTAATCTGCTCATATCACTTCATATCTCACACACTGTCCGTACTAATCTTTGCTCTATAAGCACAGAGAAAGTAATGACTCCTGTAATACACTTGACATGTGTTTCTGGTGTGTTTGGATGAACAGAAGTAGATCGTTTTCATTTCAGCCCAAAATGAAGAATAAAATACTAATTACATTTTGGATTAACAAAAGGCTGCCTTCATTCTTCTTATGCAAAATATAATTTATTTCATTCTTTTGGAGGTGAAAAATGACCCACAAAGCAGTTTCTGGAGGTAACCATTTATTGTGTGTGTAGAGATTTAGTTTGAAATAATTAGTGAAGTTGAAATCACACTGGCCTGAGAATCATTGTCATGACATTTAAGTTGTGTAAGCTCAGCTGAGGTCTGTCCTGTCTGATGTGCTGTAGGCCTGTGGGGGTCTGAAGTCTGTCCTGATTAAGGTTATTCCAGGTCATTATTGCTGTATTGTACCATCACCTGCTCATTCCGTCTTTCAAAACTGTCTGATGTTTTACAGTGCAGAGGCATAAAGAAACGAGACATATGTGATTCAAATAGGATTTTTAAATGACTTCATTTACAAGTACTGTGTGTAAACTTTAACTTTCCGTAAATAAACAAGCAAACGAAAACTGTGGTGTTAATTAGAAAACAGTAATTATGACTCATTGTAAGTAAAACAGTGGTTGCTCTTTGGCCTGCAGTGATGGTGAGATGCATCTTTAGGAAAATAAAATATTTTTAATTAAATAATGAAACAAAATAGTTAGCTAAGCATCAGCTGGTCCCTAAACACCGTTTTTCATTTTTAAACGATGGTAGTTATATGGACTTAAATGAAAGTAATTATATACACATTTACCAACCTAATAAAAAAATAATTTTGTTGTGGCTTAACAAGGTCATAATAAGAATCATTTTTCTGTGTAATATTGAACATATTTAATTGTAACCCCAGCCACTACAAACTTGTGTGTGTGTGATTGTAAGTTTTCATTTAGAAGTTCATTCACTAATGGTCATTTTTTTGTGATAGAATTTGTTGAATTTACGTAGAGAGAATATCACCATTGCTGCACTAGTGTGTTCAGACAGGTTTTGGTGACACTATAGTTGTGTGCTAATACATGTTTATAAATTAATCATTAAATGAATCCGTTGTTTTTCCCAGCAGCAGCAGTGCGCATACTGTAGGTCTGAATTCTGTGTAAAAATCTTCTTTAAATGGGGTGTAAATGAACCACAAATGTCCTGGTCTCTCTGATGGGTGTGAGGGAAGCAGATTCTGTGCAGTGCTGCTCACAGACAGTGATCAGATTTATGCTGCAGTATGTCTATATAAGAACCATTTATGTTGATTCACAAAGAAAGTTAGTATTCATCAGATCTTGTAAATGATGCTTCGTTAATTTGTTCTCATGTCCTCACAGATAATCAGTCGATGTCCTCTCAGACCGCCGTCAGCATCCGGATACTAGACGTAAATGACAATCCGCCCGAGCTGGCCACTCCATACGAGGCTTCTATCTGCGAGGATGCTAAACCTGGCCAGGTAAGATAAACTCTATATTTTACACATTGAGAAATCATATCAGTCTAATCAGAAACACACTTTCCCAGATGTGTCTGTATATGTTTAGGTCTGTGTTGAAATGAAATCTCTTGTTCAGCACAAAGAAAAATTCATCAGTGTTCTGTGTGCGCTGTTGATTGTTGTCAATTTCCATGATGCCTCAGGATAATATCTTCAGTCAGAAAAATACTGACTAACTCGTTCACAATTGCTTCCTGTGTTGATAAAGCTGTCATGTGGCGATAGGAACCAGGGAGAGAAAAAAGTCATTTCCAGGGAAAGCATATGTGATGTGATGGCAGGCCAATCACATGCTTCCTCTCAGACATTCAGATATATCACACACGTTTCTGGAACAGCAGGTGTTTGCTATGATGAAGCAGCGAGATTCTAATTGCATTGGTGGAATGCTGCAGTCAGCGTGGCCTCTTTGATTCACTTTGACAGCGGTTTACAACACTTAACAAGATTTGTTTTTATAAAGCTCAATATCCCACTGGGCTAATGTGGTTTGGCTCCACTTTCTCCTGTGTGGCTGTGTCCTAAAGCTCATATCATCTGATAGATGCGGCTGACCTCTCAAAACCTCTAAACCTGGACAGAAACACGCAAGTCACCGCAGATCAATCAATGGTTGTCAGATTTAATAACAATCCTGTCGCTTTCTCTTCCCCCCTCTTTTTTCCTGCTTTCCCTTTTCCATTCATGTTTGAAAATACTTTCATTATTGTTGAGCTGCTTCTTCTGACCTCTTTAGCTGATAAGCTCACTAAAACTGTTCTGTGACGGTCAGTGTAGAAACGACTGCATCTGTGTAGAAGCGTGTTGCAGATCGTGACACCTGTATCACTGTGAGAACTGAAGCTGCTCATATAACTCTGATTGGTCGTGATGTCAAAGACAAGGCAATGAGTACGAACAATGAAAAGGAAAACAGTTATGTTTATAAACTGTACATAAGCTACTGTACAATGTTCTGTATGAAGTGTGTGTTTAAACCGGGAGCTTTAACTGAAGATGTTATATAACACACTAGCAGGTCCTGCTGGACTCTGTTTGACAATAGACTAAATCACATTGTTTTATTCAAGTTAAGTCAAGAGACATGCGCCATTAACACAACGTTTGATTTCAGCTTCAGTGTTAATCATGAATTCCCTGTACATGCAGAACACAAGAACAGATCAGTGCATGAGGAAGTGACCTGACAGCTGTGACATTCTTCTGTTGTTCAAAAACGTCCAGGTCATAAAATCAAAGGAAGGAAAAATAGAATTGTCATTAACAAAATATAGCTTTGTAAAGCTTTTTAAAATAAGCTTTATTTTCTTTACCCAAAATTTCTAAATAGGATTTTTAAAAAAAGAAAATTAAGCCTGTTTTAAAGCACCATCATGCCATGATTTCCAGTTGTTTTTGCCTCCACTTCTGTAGTGTTCAGCCTCACTGAACACTACAGAACAGCACAAACTGAACACTTTGTTTTTGTTTTGTTTTGTTTTTATATATTCAAGACAAAAACATTTTTTTTATGCAGCTGGGCATCTTAATCTTACTTGGTAAAAAGGAAGTTGGAACCTTTTCTGTTAATCTGTATTAAAGAATTATTTTTGCCATTAAATAACCCATTAATCATTAATCAGATTGTTTGGTCGATAAAATGTTTTTTATTTTATTCCTGTTATTTTACTGAACAGAAGGGTCATACAAGAGTACAACAGAATCGTGTGAAAGCACAGTGGAGCTGCTCAGGTTGTGCTCAGATTAGCTAGATACAGATACAGCTTTCTAGCAGAAACACAAAGCCGATATGGGTGGCAGAAGTCTGACATCTTCCACAACTCAACAATCAGCGAGTGTACAGTGAGGAACAGTGTGTGTGCCATCAAGCTCTGCTTTTCCTCTGGATATCCTGTTAAATGAAAGATCTCCTGTGATGCGATGAGGAACCTGTTGAAAACACAGTGAAACAGCTGGAGAAGGTGTTTATCCTTCAGCAGGACCAATTTAACCCAAAAGCCTTAATACATGCTGTTTCTGAAGTGCATTTAGAATAAAAAATGATCTGTCTTCATCCCCCAAATAAAGACGAAGTGCGCGATCTTGACTTAACATAATAGATTTCTCATTAAAGACGAGCTCTTTGGACGCCTCCTGCTGCAGTCGTAGCGCTTTGGCTTTTGTAATAGCTTTATGATAACCTGTATGTTTATGTGATGTGTAGCACGTCACCCTCGGGTTCTCCATTGTGGCGTGTCTGGAGTAAATTGGCTTAGTTGAGCAAGAGACTATCGGGGAGGTGAGGCAGGCAGTGCTGTTTGTATGGGAAACATGCTTGCTGGTGATTCATCATCATGGTGATTGGGTTAAAACTGGTCCTATGGAGGAACATGCATTAATATTCATCTCTCACCTGGGATTGACACGTTGCAGTTGCTGCCCAAACCTCCTGCTCTCCAGTGCATGTAAACACGCTTCCTTCAGAACACGAGCCGGGCCAATCAAATGAGATCTTGTGTTATATTTCCTTCATCTAAATGAATCTGTGGCCACTTGGTTTCCCCTCGTGCCAAATAGATATTTGTTAACATAAATCATGTTGGTAACCATAGCAACAGAGGGTTGATTGGGCACTTTTTCTACAAAAGTTCTTTCTCATTGTATTATAGATCTGCTTATCACAATTACATAAGAATAGTAATAAAAATGTAGCTAGGCTTCTTAAAAGACAGTTTGGCTAGTAAGACAAACATCAATTAAACATTTTTTAAATGTTAACCCTTCTGAAAGTTGTTCTTTAATTTGTGAGCTGGGTTCACCACGAAATCATTCCCTGTATATGATTCAGAACGTTTTTTTGAGGCTAATGTTACGTTCTGCTGCTAGGCCAAGATGAAGCTTTGTTCGTGTGTCATTCCAGCACACATTTCTCTTCACACTAGCACTGTTAGCATCACGCCTCGTGTTTGTGATGGAAAAACAGTGAAATCAGATTAGCTTAAGCCACTATATCATAGAGTCTGATCCCATTTGAAGGATGACAACACAGCGTATTTGTTTGTGTTTAAAAGCTGAATAAATCAGACAGAATGAGAGAGAGGCTGGAGAAAACAGGGCTTAGCTGATGGCTCATAAGCAGCTTTGGGGGCACAACCCCCCTCCAGTGACGTGACGCTGATGTTCAGCACCACCGCAGAAGATGTTTGGTACGTTTCAGCATCAGGTAGACGTGCTGGATTGTTTTGATGTTGTTATAATGAGACTAGTGCACTTTGTGACATACATTAAGCCTGTATTGAGTGGGTTTATTCCCAGCGCTGATCCCACGGTACAGTGCTGCTATCAGATCAGACACTGTATGGTTACCATATCCAAACATCATGGTATTTACAGGGTAATCCAACCCATATCATACATAACCATGCAGTATTTGTCTGTATTGTCTGCTGTTCTGAGGTACCATTGTTCAGGGATGGACCTGGTACTTGATATTCAGATACTGTGTGTTTTCATGGTAAATTAAATGTATTTAAGTGTATGCTGTAGAGTATATAATGTACTCTGTGTACCATGGTATATATATATCAAATCATCTGGTATTACTACCTGATACCATCACTGTACCATATTAACAGCACAGTACATTTCCTCCCTATATTTTACATTTCTAGAATATTGATCAGTCCATTCAGTATGAACAACGTTAAAGAACCATCACCTGAACAGCTGAGACATTATCCCAGAGTTCTGAAGATGACATCATCGGATTGGCTGACCCTCCTTCTGACTGACAGGTGAAGCAGCCTGAGCGTGTGACATTCAGTTTGTGGCCCTGTGGTATTTGGGCATGTGGCCCTGATCAGATATGAAGAGACGGATATCATATAGTTCTGCGTGTGCGGGGAAAGGCCGTGTGGAGGGGCAATGACTGAGAGCGGTCTGAGGATGTGAGGCCTGTCAGCTCCGCACAAGACGTCAAACTGTGTGTTCAGATGTCAGTGACAGATCAGACCATCCCGCTACATGACGAATGTTCCAGGAGGCAGTAACGTCAACTCCTTCACACACACACACACACACATTACAATGATTATATGAGCTCTCTGTGATAGCTGATTGTGTCACTCAGGCTGCTCTGGATGATTCGTGTTTGCTTAAGATTGTTCTGCATTTCAAACGTTGTTTTTGCCTGTTTGTCTCCGTCACACACAGTGACGCAATATTAAGAGAATATATAAAATGAACTCTGTTCAGGTGTGACTGTCGTGTGCACCTGTCCAACTGTACCAGTCATTATATTTGTGTTTGTAAAACTGTGGGATGAAGTGTTTCTGCGTGGTGTTATGTATGATTGTGTGGATGTTCTGTACGCAGGATCATTTTAGTTGAGAAATAACAGTTTGGTGTCATAAGTTTAAACATATTTGCTGTGTTAAGTTTAATTACAAATTACAGACACTGGTTCACAAGGGTGATTGTTGATGATGTTTATAGTGATAGAACAAAGCAGACAGTATATGTGTAAAATATTTCAGTATTTAACTCATTCTCATGGCAGTGTAACATTTTGAGCTTTTGAACAAGCAATACTGGAAAAATAACTTTATTTCAAAACTAAGACTGCGACACTTTTGAGTGTTTCTGTCATGCCACAGAAGAATGTAGCTAATTTAGGATCATTGCTATTTTTAGTTTATTTCCTTAAGCCTGTGGAGAGAGTTATGAATTTATACTCCTCGCACAAATTTAAACTTGTGGAATTAAAAGTTTTTTCCTCTCAACTTCATGGTACATTGCGGTGGTCAACATCCACCTCCAGTGTGTGAGGGAAGCAAACTCATGGAGAAGACCTTTGGTCCTGGAAAGCTCTGGAGAACATGGAAGACTTTAGGGAGACTCTTCACATCTCTCTTTCCAAGACTGGTGCAGCTTAAGGGGTCATGAGAGGCTGCTGGATGGAAATCTAATTAGATGATTTTGCTTGAGGGAGCTGTGTTTGCCACTCGATAACCTCCCACACATCTCTCTCTCACACACACATTGTTTTTCTCTATCTCCCTCAGAAGTCCCTTTTCTCTTCTCTGTTTAACCTTCTTACCTCTTCCTCTCACCAAATAACCTTAATCATTACTTTAGCCCAAATTTGAAAGAATCACATGACCTTTGTTGTTTTTGTCCTTGCCGCTGAAGTTAGCATTTGTTAAGAGAAGAACATACAATGTATTAATTTACTCTCTTCTGTTTAATACAGGCATTTTTCCTCATTAACTCTTGTTTTTTCTGACCAAATGAGTTTGTCAGACAAAAGTGTCACAGAATAGTAGGTAAAGGAATCTTAAGAAGTGTTTCAGTGCCAGTTTCTCCTGCATCTACAGAACAGTGTCAACATTCAATTACATTTAAAAACATCATGAAAATCATTTGGTTCTTGTATGGGAGATTTTTGGGTGATTTTCAGGTATTTTGGTTCGAGGATGTTAGATGCAGCTGCTCTAACATGCACATTATCAGTGGCAGACAGAAGAGGAGCGCAGTGAATGATGAAGCTTATTTGAAGTGTGTATTTGCTGTTACTCTGTAATCAAGCATTACTGTTATCAGCTGTAAATACACTCCGTTGCGAGAATGAATGTTTTGGGGTTTCGTCACGTGTAACATTATTGTTGTCGGATGAATGTTTGTATTATCCAGAGTTCTGTGTTTGGTTTGACAAGTTTAGAACAGCAGTCTACACTGTGGACTGTCTGACGCTTGTTGCATACAAACTGGAAAAGCCCTTAAATAGTAAGAATCAGGTTGTGTGATTTGACTAAACTTCTGTCATCTTCTGAAAGTTTTTATGATTCTGCCAGAAATCTTGAGTTTTTATTATGAGAGCTTGTGAGGAACGACCAGCTGATGTTTTTTTAAGTGAGTGGTTGACATGTCCAATGTGTTTTTCTTTCTGAACATCAGAACTCAAGATGGTTGAGGAAAGGAAAAGCAACCAGCAGTCTAAAAGAGTCTTTAGACACTCTCATTTTGTATTGCAGGGTTTCTAATAACATGAGGATTTTTCATTTTTGAATGTATGTTGGTTTAAAAGATAAGGTGAACAATAAGTTTCTTCTCATGGGAGCTTCACTTATCGGAGTCAAAGCAGCTCTATCCACTAGGACTTATAGACAGTCTCTTCCTCTGAAGCTGGAGCTTTAATCAGTGTGGAGGGAAACATCACTGTTAGTGTGGGGTCTCCTTTGAGTATAGTAGTGCGTGTTAGATGCATTTGTCTTTGTGTGCGTGTTTTCTTGTTATTTCCAGTCTGTCTTAATACTGGAGTGTACTCATAGTGTACTAGTGTACACTAATAGTGTACTTGTCTGTCTTTAATCAGACTTTGCAGAAGGTATTTTGATTGGCTTTTTTCGCACTTGACTCTAATTGCAATTTTGGATTTTCCATCACCGCCCTAAAAATGGATGTAAACACTGTAAGTCCTCTGATGACCCTGTAATGACAAAAGAGCAACAGGAGAACATGGGATGTTTTGTGGATTTCTCTGCTGCCCCCTCCGCTCTCCTGGTTCTTAGAACCTCATGCTCCTCTGACCACATCTAGCTGTTGTCTCTCTGCTGTTTTAACTGGGCCCAGTTTCAGAAAATTCCCCACACAGTACACCCACTTTACCACAGCAACATCTTCCTGTGCAGTTTTGATTTGTCACAAATTGTAATTTGTCAGATCGGTTGCCTTAGTGTAGCGGGAATAATGTGGAATATACTGAATGACTAACACTAGAAGATAATTGCATTTATTGTGAGGTAATATTGTGGGTGGTCGTCAGGGCGTTGCTGTGCATTTTGGATATTTGCTAGTGTGTTGCTAGGTGGTTGTTCAGGAGGGTTGCTAGATGGCTGCTCTCTAGTTGTCATCTTGTCAAATCAACTGGCAGTTGGGTGTCTGGGATATTCTGTTCTCTAGATGTGACTTCTTTGTTTGGTTGGTTGTTTGGTTTTATTGTCTCCCAGGTTTATTTCACAAGTCAAATGGTTTGGACGCGTACCAGTTAACAAATGTCACAATCGGTATCATCATGAAAAGATGTTGCTGGAGTAAAATGTTGAATCATTAAATTTGGGGTTTGTTCAGTGTGGGTAATTTTAAGAATGCTGCTTGACCAATCAAGTAATGTAATGTTTCTTATTTTGATATCTGTCCTCAGCTCATTCACACAATCAGCGTTGTTGACAGAGATGAACCACAGTCTGGACATCGCTTTTATTTCACACTGGCACCTGAGGCCTCTAACAACCGCCATTTTACCCTGTGGGACATTAAAGGTGAGAGACTTCATCTTCACTAAGATGTCAGGTGTGACATCTCTTCATTACTGAGGAATTAGGACCTTTTATTTAGTACCTTTTGCCTGTTTATATGTTCAAAAAAATCAAGATGACACAACTCCCTCAGAGCACTCAGAGCAGAGCAGATATTTTATCTTATTACTAATGAGAGTTTGGTGTGATCTAGACAAAGGACAAATACTCAAATAATTATAAAAGATATTTTCATATTCTTAATGTCTTTACTAGTATTCTAGACATAATAATGTTAAAAAAAAAACACTCCTATATGCAAATGGTAGTCCTTTGACTTTTGACCCTCATGTGTCATAATAAGCATTTATTAGCTGTGTGTTTTTCTTAATCTTCTCTTGTTGGACAGCTCTGTTCAGTGTCAGGTGAGATACAGATCAGATATGTTTATTGACTCCGTTGTTGTCAGAAAGTTGTTTTTTTTTAGCTCATCTTGAGCAACATTCCGGAGTGGACAGCTTATCTTTCTTCACGCTGATAAATAATCAGATGGTTACTGATCCTCCAGGCTGTTTTTGTGTACCAGTGTTCCCTCATCATAAACTTTGATTGTCTCTGACCCACTTGGTATCAGAAAGTTTGGCCCAAGTTTATCTGCTCGTCTGAAAAGACAAACAGACTTGACAAATGTTATCCTTCATGATGCCCCTGCGAGGCAGACGCGCTGTCCCTTTATGACATCACCTTCTGTCGTGACATCTGCTGTTTGTGTGTGGAACTAGAGAAGCTAGTTAATATTTCTGTCCCATTCATTTTCAGGGATTGTTTATTGGGAATTCTTTTATGAACTCTGTTCTGATTGTTTTGCTTGTTTGGATGTTTTGGCTGATCGTTTAAATGTCTCATGAAAACAACATTCTGAAGTGCTGTGCATTTAAGTCTGTTAGTTTTAAGAATATTTGTGTTGGCTGTCCTGCCCCAAACGTTTGATAGGAAATACATCAACACAGAAACAAATGCACTTCTCAAACCCTCTCATGAGGTCTTATAAAAATAAAAATATGTGTCTAACATTGACATGTTTGATGTAATCAGTCATATTTTGCTCAGATTGTGCTCTAATAGATCATATCAATTCTTTGGTTCAGATTTAGTGTGTGTGTGTTAAGTACTGCATGTTACTGTGGGTCGCTTTAGAGGCACGTGTGAGCTGATGTGACTCACGAGTCTATAAAAACTGATGTGACAGGATGGAAATGTCAGTGGAGGTACGTGAGGGGCCACAAAACACAAACACATGCACCCCTGCACAACACACAGACACAAACACACACACACTAAAGAGTCCTACACACTCCAAACCAAAACACAAAAGCGATTATAAATGCACTCAGCTTAAACGCTGAGACTAAAAACTGACTGACTGCACAGTGACTTAAACAGACATAAACGTTTTTTTTTGAAGGAACAAGGTGAAATATTGTTATGTGTAGGTTTTGGGTTCTGTGTGAATGAAATGTTGGATCAGAAACTCTTTGCTGTTGTCATGACGATAAGCACACATCGTGTTTTCTGTCTGCGGTGTGTGTGAATCAGTGACTCCATCCATGCAGTGTAAAGGCCATAGACACAAAATATATGCAAGGAAGAGAAGACCAATCACAATTCAGTATGCAAATATTATAATGATGCAATTGTTACATTTGCATTAACTGTAATTTTAATTCAAATTTTAATCTTTATTTAAAACAGAAAATTGCTTGCACACATAAGGCTGAAATTGAATAAGTTTATATATGAGTCTAAATGGAGCATGTTAAGTTAGTTTGTGAGTTTATTTCTTGTGGGTCAAAGATTTAAAAATAAATTCAAACATAAATGTTTGTGGAAGTTCAAACAAGTGCATACTCTGTTAGGATAGTAACATCATTTTCATCAATAAATTAGTAGAGTAATCCATAAATTAGTGTAATTTATTACATTAATATGTAGAATACTAACAGTGTATGAGGGTGTTCTTAACTGTCGTTAAACTAATCACAATGCAAAACAGTCTTAATTGGCTTCAGTTTCTGAATGCTGAATTTTGTTTGTGTTTATTTATGAATGGCATTTTGAGAGGAAGTATGACCTGACAGGTTTTTGACAAGTTTAGTGAAATTCACTCAAGCGCTGTCCTAAAAAGGTGCCTACATAGGCACATTTGAATCATCCCACGTCCCGTAGCGCTCCAGACTTCTGTTTCATGGACATATTCTTCAAGCTGTCACATTCAGTCTGTCAGTTTATCTGTTCGACTCCACAGATTCATGTTACCTTCCCCTGCCATGATCAAACACATGAGGACAAACACTATTCTGTGTTGTTGATAGTGCAGTCCTTTTACAATACCATTACATTTATCTCTCACTATGTGCTTTGAATGGTGATGTCTTTTGAGCCAATCGAAAGTGAGACAGAAAGAGAAAGAGAGAGAGAAAGATATTTGCTTTGAAAATTTTATTTATGACTTCAAAAAAAACATCTTTTAGCTTTTCATTGTGGACAGTCAGTCTAGCACGAGGTTGTTTTCCTCAGACACTGCAGTGGTTCCTGAATGAGAGGTGTTGAAGGCAAGATGTTGTTGCCTGTTTGTTTAGGAAAATTTCTTTGTTCGGTCCTTTTGTATCTCTTATTCAAGACAGCTGAACTGAACTGACCACCTCTGTCTGTGACTGTGATTGGCTGATCCTCTGATGAGAAACCGGTACAACACATTTCCAACTGACACATACTGTACAGTACAGTAACCCTAAAATATCTGAACACTTAAACTACACAATGCCATTGCATTAAATAACAGAATATCACAAATAACAAAATACCTAAAGCAAATAAAAGAATTTCAAAACAATTTTAAGAAAAACATTTCAGAGGTTTGTTACTGTAGGTTCTGAAATGAAAAGAACCTACAGTATGAGTGTGTGAACTCAACCAGTGACTGTCTGCTGTTCTCTCTCATCACTAAGGTACCTACCAGCTAGATTAATATGGAAAAGTTGAGGGTTTATGATCTTCAATGAATGATTGATTGATTTACCGTGAGTATTCAGCTCTTGAACGTGATGTCGAGAACATGCAGTTGTTTACTTTACTTACAGAAAAGTACCATGATACTGTAGCACGATGCCTGATGGCTAATACTGTGGTACTTTAACATACTATTGTACTGTATGGTTACCTGTGGGGTTTACATGATACTCTTAAGATATTTCAGACATGGTATTAGCATGTATCATGTCCAGTTAAACCTTCATTATTATCATAGAACTTTATACCAAAAGATTGCTTTTTTGTTTTCATGTTACTATTAATAAGCCTGCAAAACCTAAGCGAAAGGTTTGTTGACTTCAGTTCTGTTCTTCAACCTGCAGATAACACAGCAGGCATTAGGACCCAGCGCTCTGGGTTTAACCGGCAGGAGCAGAATGTTTATATGTTGCCCATTCTGGTGGTGGACAGCGGCCCCCCCGCCCTCAGCAGCACGGGGACACTCACCATACATGTGTGTGGGTGTGACTCAGATGGAGCCATCCAATCCTGTAATGCCACAGCCTACGTGATGTCAGCCACGCTCAATCCCGGCGCGCTCATCGCCCTGCTGGTCTGCGGCCTCATTCTGATTGGTAAACGAGATTATATCTACAGGGAGATGTTGGATTATATACTGTATAGTGTGTGCTGGCAGGCTGCTGCTTAATCAGCGATCAGACTGTAAAGTTAAGTGTGACTCAGATGTTTGTAAATATAAAAGGAAATGCATGTACAGTAGAGATCTTGTTGCATTAGTTCTACATGTTTATTCGGTAAGCACCTTTTCAACCATCTAGTAACTCCCCAGAACACCCTGATTACCATCCAGAAAATCTTAGCAAGTGAAAGTTATCAGCTTTAGTCTTTCAGCTATGTCCTGCACACACACACACACACACTCGCCTCTGTCCACTGCTGCTGTAGTTTTTCATAGAACTCCATCATATTTTATCATCTTAAAAAAGAACTGAAGTGACATAAGAGCTGAATATTTCATTCTGCTTACTGATTTTCCTCCTCGAGTATCCAGCAGAATAAGAGCGTCTGTTCACACACACACACTCATAACAGACTGAATGACACGCAGCGTCTCTGTGAGTTGAGGAATGCTCAGAGCGGATGTAACCCTCGCTCACTGAAAGCGCAACATCAGCATGTCTGTCCCTGCGGGCCGCAGCTTTAAATAGAGCAGCAGCGCTCCAGACATCAGCCCTGCATTTACATGCAGAAGATCTGCGATTCTGCTGCTGTTGTCACGTCTAAAAGTTTCATGACTTTCCTCTCTCAGTGCATATTTTCTCTCTCTCCTCCATTTAGTGTGTTTTCCTCTTTCTCTCTCTCTCTCTCTCTCTCTCTCACTCTCTCACTGCTCATTTTAAGGAAGTATGTGATGTAAAATGTTCTCAGTTCACAGTCATTTTTACTTCTTGTTTGTGGGTCTGGTTTGTTTCCTGCAGTAAATCATTCTGGGTGTTGCAACTCATCAGACTCTATCATCATTATTACTGTTGCTTGTTCTTACCATTAAATATTCACTAAATATTCTGTTCTTTTCTGTTCTGTTCAGTTCTATTGTTCCAATGTAATCTGCTCTATATAGAATCTGATGTTGTACTCTATATCTCTATCTGTATTCCTAGTGGTATTGTGGTTTAATATTCGATACTCGGGTCTGATTTAGTGTTGTGTAGTCCACACTGATAAACTCTGATGTCTCAGATGTTCAGGTTCATGATGTTGAGGACATGTGGAGTTGAGAAGATCTAAACCTTCATGAACTCGCACTCTTAATATTAGACCAATTTGTGGCACAAAAGAAAACAAGCCCTCCTTTAGTTCATTCCAAAAGTGATGTGATGGATCCATTTGGGCTCAGCAATGCGTCTACACACATCCCTCCCAATTATACCCCATGTGTCGTGATGTGGGTGCGGCCCATTCGTTGCCCGAAGGGAAATGTTTTTCAGGGAAGGTGCATACACTGATGTCAGAGTTAGTTCAGGTGTTGTGAAGGAGACCCGAGGGTCCTCACAGGGGCACAGTTTTTACACTTTCCCATATGCAGGAAGTATGTTGCCAAGCAACATTACATACAAAAGACGTTTTGCTTAAAGATGAACGTTTCTAAAGTTCAGAGTTTTTTCATTTCAGGTTCGTACACCTGTAGTGGAATGCAAGTCAAAGCATTAGTTTGCTCAGCCTTATCAGCAAGAACATTCAAATCGCCAGTCTGAGGCTCACTTATCCTATTATATAAGGGACTTACAGTACAAATGACAGGAAAAATAGCAACATTAAATCAAGGATTTGTCTTGTTGGGTAATTTCAGGTAGATCAAGAGTAAAGTGGATTGGAGAGGTTTTCTCATGTAGTCTCCACTGGCATTTATTCACAGGAATCTCCACCCCTCTGATTCACACACCTCACATGCAGTCTGTGTAACTCAATTCACTTCATCTGGCTCACGGCCATTTAAAGTCCTTGATCATGCCAGAGTCCAGGAGTAACATGGAGCTGTGTAGTGGTCAAAGTCTTTATCTCCCCCAGGCATTGAAATAATTCTTGTTCTTCTGTGAAGACTTCAGCCTCCGTCTGTCTAGTCAGGTGTCTGCAGTATCATTCACTTCAGGATTTTTAAAGTTATTTGTTGGTAAGCAAACAATTGCAGTCAGTCACGTGGACAGATCTGCCTGTATCCCTCCTGTTCCTCTTCTCCTTATGTATAGGTCTGACAGATCCTGACAGGAAGTGCTGTGTGTAATAAACAGCAGTAAGAGTGTGGAGCTCGTTTGTGTCATGTTTATTCACAGGTTTGTGAGTTTTCATGTGGTTTGTGCTGCCTGCAGATCTGTGTGTTAGATGGATGATCCACACTGAACAGAATGAGCTTCAGTCTCACAGTGAGAGACATCATAACGCTGTCTCAGGCACATGTATGTCAGCTGGTTTCAGACTCTGAATGTCTTGCACAGGTTATGTTGACCTCTTCATGAAGTTGGTTAAATGTTTTAAATGCTGAAGTGTTTGTGGTTTGGAATGACATCAGCATTCATTAAAACATGCATTCTTCCTAATCTCTTATAAACTGACGGATGTCTGAGCTAAATCATTTTCAAACAGACAGATGAAAGAATCGCTCACTGACCCCAGATGCTTCGCTCTTATGATTACAGCCCAAACCAATGAGCCTCTGCTAACGTTTGTAATAGTGTAAAATGGATCCTTTGATGGTACCGATGTGCCTCTGGAGGAAACGTCTCTAATGAAACCTCCATCATTCAGACCATCATGTGTGGTGATACATCAGCTAAAGATGCATCTCACCTGACACAAGTCTTTAAAACACAGCTCATAGATTCTGTTCAAACAAACAGTTAGGAAATTATAACTAATGTTTAACTTCCTAATAGAATGTCTTCATAACAACAGAAGATTTCTGAAATCTGCAGTAAATGATTTTCCTGGTTTTGCTCAACAGCCGGAGTTTATTTAAAATGACTCACAGATGAAAAGAGAGCGTCCAATCACAGACTCAGTTCATTATCATAATTCAGTTCAGATTTAGGGTTCAGTGACTTGTTAGGAGATATGCAGCTTTTGTTTTTTGTCTCATTCATTTATTTAATGATCCATCTCAATTGTTTCCCTTTTCAGTTCATATTGAATTCCTGGTTCATATCTGTGTGTGTGTAGTTCTCATCTTTTATAATCCGTCTTCTGTCTTCAGTCAGATATTGTTAGTTGAATAGAGACATTGAGATGTCACAGATTTCAGACGCAACACAATCAGTCTGCTGTATGAATGCATGAGCCTGAATCAGATCTAATACTCTTTAAATAATCTGATACCCTCTCTGTTCAGCCTGTCAGACGGATGTCATGTGACGTTCTTTACATGTAGATGCTGAAATGCTCATTATAATAAAGATTAATGGTTGCTAATAAGTTCCTCTTGCACGCCGGCATCAGGATGGTTTGTTAATATCCTACTTGTTTTGTGCTGTTCTCCACAGGGACGTGTCAACCTCAGATCTACACTAACGCTAAAAAATAAATCGGAGGTTAATGTTTTTTTTCTCCAATTCAGTTTTCTAATAAGTCATTTTCATGAAAACAGAGGAGTTTTACAAAGGAGCTTGACACCTGCATTGGCTTTGCATATTTTATTTAAACTGGATGGAAGTCTGATAAAAAGTGATGTTTAGGTTTGTGTTAACAAAGCTCCCCTTTAACTCTGTCCTGTTTCTGAAGTGAATGTGATTGTTTTGATGGGAACTTTTCACCCTCCTGTGACCAAGAGCTACATTATCTTCATTCACAACCTGACTGACTTTCATAATGTGATGGATTGTACCAGGAAACAGGATATTGAAAGAGAAAAGAGGTTTAGAGTGGCAGACACGTGTAAATGTGGGAATGAATCTCTTGAATGCTTCTTCTGAACTGCAGGAGTCTCCTCTGAAGTCGTGAGGTTTGACCTTGTGGTTAAAATGTCAACGTGTGTGTTGAGTGACTGACCTGCAGAATGCGGTTTTCATCCCTCTATATAAACAGTGTGTGAACAGATTAGAGCTGAACTGAGAACTGTATTCAGTTAAAGTGTGTGTGTGCTCTTTATCACAGCTGTGGGTAAATATTACTGAAGTATTTTGGGGCATTTGTTGTAGTGCTATTGAAATTAAATACTCTAAATGCTCTTAGTTACATTCCCATGGCCAAAATAATGCACTTTACTATAAATTTATTTAGAACTTCAAGACAGATATTTTACAAGCCATCTGTGTTTTTCCCTTTTATTAAACTGATGTGTTTGTCCTTTTTTTGAACTGGTAAAACAGACATCATTGTCCAACAAGGACATACTGATGATTAAACAGGTTGTTTTTATGTTTATGCATCCAGTTTACTTTAGAGAGAATTTGAATATCAGTGAGAATATGTTTACTTGAAACTTATTTAATACATTACTGAAATTTTGTTAAATTTTGTTGAAAACTGTAAATGTACATTTTTAAAAGTGTACAAGTTTATACAAGCGTGAGATACAAGTGTGTTAGTTAAAAAAATTTAGAAAATTTAGTTAATAAAAAATAACTAGTGAAAAATAACTGTAGAAATGGTACCGTTTATTTTAACTTCATACAGTATCTCTGTATTTTTCTCACAGGGATGGGGTTTTACATCTGTTGCATTACTGTTTCCTCTGCTCTGTTTCTTGTGGTTCTGTTAGTTCTGGTGCTGCTCATTTTGACCCTGAAGCGTCACAGGAAGGGCCAGCGGATGTCTGAAGATGAGGAGGACATGCGGGACAATGTCATCAAGTACAATGACGAGGGTGGAGGTGAGCAGGACACGCAGGCGTATGACATGAGTGCCCTGCGCAGCCTTTATGACTTCCCTGAGGTCAAAAACTCCAACTCAGGCCCTGACCTTCACTCCATCCCCCAGTGGATCCAAAACAGAGTAAGCGGAGACGGGGGACCTGCTGACTTCTCCCTTTTCAAAGGATACATACGCAAGAAGGTGGAACAGGCAGACGCAGACTTATCCGTGCCGCCTTACGACTCGTTCCAGACTTACGCTTTTGAGGGAAGCAGCTCGCCGGCTCTTTCACTCAGCTCCATCCACACGCTTTCCAACACCTCTGAACAGGACTTCTCCTACCTCAGTGACTGGGGGCCGCGTTTTAGGCAGCTGGCGGGTTACTACGCCCCTGCCCGGCCAGAGGAAGAGGCGTCCTAGCACCACCCTTACTCTATGTCCTGATCTCCCTCCTTTTCCATCCTCTCTCGTGACCCTCGGGGGGCGATTCCTCCCCGCCAGGACACAGTGAGAGAGTCTTAGTGCCACCTGAAACACTTTATAGAGTGACTCGCTGTTGTGTAGGAAAGTTCAGGAGGGGAGCACAGACGGGCCGAGGCTCTGGGCAGCGCTCTGACATCCTCTAACCTGTCAGTGAGGGTGAGAGACAGGGTGAGAGACAGGGTCGTGCCACATGCAGCACGCAAAACACTCATTGTTTCCTTCTTCAGTCTTTTCTCTGCTTTTCTTTCACCACCTGTGGAGACAAAAGACTTAACTCACGGGCAAAAGGGCAAATGCGATGGAAATTCACTTCAAATACCTGTGTCAAAAATGCCTCTGGATTCAAATGTATTTATCTAAAGAAAAACAAACAGGCAAACAAAAAAGAAAAACAATATTTATGTATTTATTACTTTCTATTTATTTATTTATTTATTCATCCTAAACAGACAGACTTTTGAAGTGATCAGAGTTACAGATAAACACTGTTCACTGAAAACTGAAGGCTTGGGTGGAAGTCTAGAAATATTTGTATTTATTTTTAGTAACTCTTTTGTAAAATACAAACTGATACTGGCAGAGAACTGTGCAGTCTGTGGGTTGAATCTCACATAAACACATCTCGGTCACATTTCACCCAAATATGGAAATAAATGATGTTTTGTGAGGAGCAAATGAAGCGTTTTGAATTTGTGACATTATTTCATGACAATCATTTACCCTCCAGACTCTTATTATTGTTCAACATCAGGATGTAACTCTCTTTATAAAGATGCTCATTACATTCTCAGGACAGAAATAAAAGAGCTTTATTTCACACACTTTGTCTGAAAATGTGCTTTATCATCATGAAATAATGTTTTAATGCAAAACATCTTAATAGATCTAAAACTGGTCTTATTTTTTATCTTATTCTTTAAACAAAATATAAATCTAAATTGATTTGTGGGTGAAAAATGACCCAGATCTGTTTTTGACATGATTCATGAGGATTGGTTTTGTCTTGTCATACAATTAGTGTGTTACTTTTGAACTAATTATCTAGATCTCTTGTTGTGTATGTTGCATTGGAGTTTTTTCCTTTGGTGAGTTTTCAACAGGAATTTTAAAAGCCAGCAGTGCACAAACACAACAAGAAATCAAATGGCCTTCCGAGGTTCTTGAATCAATCCTTTTTAAGTTGGACATGTTTATTGAGAATTGTGGGCTTGCTTTTCTTGGGTGATTTGATTGGTTCTGTTGAACTCCTGCAGCGGTTCTGGCTTTTGAGAGGGTGTTGCGGTCATTCTTTTCCTGAACCCGCACCCTTAAATATCAACCCCAAAAATGCAGTTGTATGGCTAAAAAACTATTGAAATCAATAAATATTTAAGATTTTTCTACATATTTCTTGTGATGCCTCTTTGGACACTTTTACTGTACAACAGAATAAATGTGTGTCCAGTTCACCCTGAGAGTAATTACAAAATTAGATGCACATTGAAGGGAAAATGAAGCCTAATTTTAGCACCTTTAATTGTTTTGCATACAAAATTGTTATGACAAATCATTAATGACACATCAATTAAACAATATAAATATTGTTTGTTTGTTTTATGGACCGGTTTCTTTATCTAGAAATGCAATTTCTTGTTTCTGATTTTGTAGTGAAATGTGAACCATCTGGAATGTTCTTGACAGGTTTCTTCAAGACATTCGCAGCTGCTCTCAGAAGAACATGAGACTGAATGCAGAGACTGTTTGAATGTAGAACAGCAGATGTTCTCAGTTTACTGTTGTGTTCTTTCCTGTAGATGAGCTCTCAGGACCATGTGAATGAATCAGGAGCATCAACAGAACATACACTCATAATCACACCAGAACATACACAGACCAAGAAGAAATTAAAGGAGCCTACAATTATAGTCAAGAGGTACATGAAACAGGCCAAAGATGCTGTAGATAATTTATCATGTTTTATTAAAAGGTAACAGAGGATTGACAGAATGGAATTATGTGTTCTTAGACCCTGATCATCACTGACAGTCGTCCGTGTGCATCATTATAGTGTTAACAGAACGCAGAAGCCCCACAGTCATAATGAAATGCTCATCAAGAGAATGTCACAAGAGAAGGACTAATGCCATGATAAACGAGCAGCCGAACAAGAGTGAGTGTGAAGATGCCTGTTTGACCACTCGTTTTATCTCAACAATGTCTCAGACTGATTTCTATAATTGATCAGTTGCATCTGAAGATATTGATGCTGACATGACCTGGTGAAAGAGCGAAAGAATGATTGTCCCGGAATAAACACGCGTTATCACGTTGTCTTTGGTTACGATCAGAAATGTCAATAACCACAGTTCTGTGTTTGTGTTCATTACCAGAGAAATAGTGAAAGTGTGTTTTCCTGATCAGAATCTGTCTGTGAACTGTTATCAGCTCAGATATCCACTGCGCCCCTCTTCATTTTAATCTTTAAAATGAAAACTTTATCTTAATCATTGTGTGTAATTTACCGCTTTTATAAAATGAACAGTCAAGCTGCTGCATTGCTTGTCAACTGTAAACATCCACAGTGTCATGAAGAATATTATTGGGTGGATTGTAGAGTGTAAATATTTGTGGATGTTTTAAAAACAAAAACTTCCTAGTACCGACTCTGTATAAACAACAAATATCTCCATTGGCTTTTTCTCAAAGGAAACGTATACAGATTTACAGTGACATGAGAGCAAGTCAATCTTGACAAACCCCTGTTTTTTAAGTGACCTGTTGAAGTATTTTTCAGACATTTGCTGTCTTTTAACATGCAAATTTGTTAAAGCAATACTGTTCACAAACACTGTTCACACGTGTTAAAACACTGTAGCATGACCTTAGGTGGCTTTAATATAATTCTCCAGCCCTCTTTCTGTTTAGTCACCCTGACGCTCAAAGGTTTGTCAGTGTTCAGCCTCGGTGCTCTTCCACACCGTCATGACAATGTACAAGAAGTTTTCCACAGTAATTAAATGATGCAACATCACTTCACAGTTAGATGATAGAAAACAGCAGGCAATTTACACTCTCAGACAGCCTAAAGGAGTGACATTACAGCACAGAGGCTAAGACAAGACATCATGCACACTAATAAGGGCACTGCGCCAGGGCTGAAGAACGTGGGACCTCAATGAACTTAGCATTTCACTGTCAGTAAAGCTGTCTTGCTGTCTTTTCCTAATACGGCAGCCATCTGGTTGGGTCAGACAAAGTTTTAAAATGATTTTTGTCATTTAGTGAAAATATTTAGATCCTTAAAACCTTAATAAAAGTGGTTCAGTTTACACCAATTGATCAATGGAGAAAGAAGAATGACTGAAAGCAAAGCTGTAGGTGACACCTGAGACGACTGAGATTCTTGCAGATATACACACCTCTTACAGTTACACTCTCTGTGATCTGTATGTGATAACAGTGCAACTGATTGCAATACAGGAAATATCACACTTGTGCTGTAAGTGATCGGTACATTGAGTGTATATTCAGGGCTCCTGTGGTTTGTGTATAAAGTGTGTTGTTTACATCCTGCTGGGCTTATTTCACAGTTCATCGT
Organism: Botia kubotai; assembly: GCA_036877585.1. NCBI lineage: Eukaryota > Metazoa > Chordata > Actinopteri > Cypriniformes > Botiidae > Botia > Botia kubotai. The sequence continues at coordinate 25,765 of JAZGTI010001667.1, forward strand.
TCTCTTTGATGTCAGAGACTGCAAAAAATCATTTGACTGTTATTGCTTCACTCCTTATCTAACCAAAGAATGCTGAATGAGTGATCTAGAACATGCTAAATGAGTGATCTAGAACATGCTGAATGAGTGATCTAGAACATGTTGAACGAGGATCTAGAAGCATGTTGAACGAGGATGTAGAAGCAAGTGTTTCCTGAATAAGAATCACAGACGGAGCCAGCATGTTCGTGTGCAAGTAGAACAAGAAGTCTCTGGACATTAGAAAACACATCAGGTATATTTTAACATGTTGTACAGTTTCTGTGGATTCTGTGTAATTTGCAGACATACACTGGTACATTGCAGATTCCAGGTAAAAGCTAGTTGTCCTTTTGATATCTGTGTTCGAAAAGCAAATTTCCACTTCACATGAACATGTTGTTTGAAGACAGGAACATAGCTGTACTGTATACAGTGATTTTACCTTGAGTGGTTGTTAGTAACTGTTGTTATGGGCTGTTTCTGCAGATTGAAGAATTATCTACATGTGTCCACTGGTGGCCTGCACACAGTATCAGTATGCAAAGAAGCATAAAAGTTCAAGTGTTTGTTGCATCACATTCTTACTGATGTTCAGACTGAAGTGTGAGAAAGGCTGAGGTCAGCTGCTGATAGACGAGTTGTGATGATGAAGCAGAAAGTGCTTTGTGTGAAGCTCACTTTCTCATCCTCACTCAGCACCCTCAAGATTTATTGTCACATTGATGGAACTGCACACTGACACCTGCTGCTGGAGGGACACAAGCAAAATCATCAAAACCTGCATTTCAGACAGAGACACGTGTGCATTTGTTTAAACTCGTGCAGGTCTCTGTGATCACTGAATCTCAGATCACTACATTGATGCGAATGATTTTGTAACGTTAGATATGATGTATTAGCTCAGCATTTTATTAGCGCTTACAAAATGAGGTGTAAATTTAGCAGCAACTAAAAGCTTTGATTTGTAGGGTTGTATGTGGTCTCCCAACCACTTGTCCCTCTTTACTCCTGCTTTTAAAAGACAAACAGAATATGCTGAACATACACTGGTGCTGGTTGGTCAGTAATTTATAAAGTGACAATAACTTGAATCTTGTATGTTGCTCATCTCTGGACGATTCATTCTTTTGTCCTGTAAAGAGTTCAACAATGTAAATCTACATTGGATAAACTGCACCACAAAACAAAGAAAACACAGTTTGGATTAATATGACTAATTTCTCTCTCTCTCTCTCTCTCTCTCTCTATATATATATATATAATGTTGTACCCTGCCTGTGTGATGACATCACATATGATATGTGTCATCAGACCAGGTAAATTTCAGCATAAGTTTATTATAGTTCATTCTGTTTTATTCTGGTCTCAGTTCCAGACTGGTATCATAAAGTGCTTTTCATAATCAAGAATTCCAGTCGCTCACATTCAGCCCTTAAACAAAACCCAAATCCGAGCTGCTCACTGGAAAATGCATGTGTTCTTAAATTAATGTGAATCCCTCTAATCCAGCTCATCTGCACTGAAGCGCTGAGATCCTCTGCAGGTCCAGCAGCTGAAAACAGAGCCTCTTCATTCAAATAAACAGCATATAATAGCTTTTTCTACTTTGGTGGAGGAGATGGAGATAGACATGAGGGTGTCATTGTGATGGGCACACAAACGGAAGCAGATGAAATCAGTAAGAAGGTTCCAGTCCTGTGATTCGAGGGTGCTCTTGATAGTCAACAGTCTGTGTGGATGTTGTATTTCATTTCAGGTGAACAAATCTTGGCTGTGAGCAGATCAAGAACGTCTTATTTAAATCCTTTTGTTTTTTAAATTACGTCATGCAACACTACAGATCTCAGTATCAGCATCAGCTAATAAGAAACAAAGCATTCGACCATCGTTCATTCTGTGTGGAAGATCATGTGTGTAGTTATGTGTGGATTTAACAGATGAAGCTTCATTTTTGACATCTGCTCTGACTGAAGGCTTCACATTCTTGTGTGTGTCAGTATGCACTGGTCTATAGAGGCACAGTGTTAGTGTGTGTTAGTGTGTAGTGTAGTGTTAATGGATGTTTCCTCTCACATACGTGGATAGGAGGAGCCAAGAGAATGAAGCGTTGGTCCTCTGGCTGTTACTGACATATTTTGTTTTGATGTGTGGATTTTCTTAGAAAAGCTCCTAAAACAGCATAAATCCTCTGACTGTCTGAGGTTGAGTTATCTGAACACACTGTATGGATGTGAAGGTTGCTCTTCACACAGCAGTTGAATGTTTTCCAGCAGCAGGTCTGTTCAGCAGTGTTTGAGTGACGTCCTCACAAAGCTTCTGATATGATTTAAACATCTGCTGGTGTGAATGAACCAATAAATTCTCCTACATAATAGCATTTAATGGTCTACAATTCCCTGTCATTTGCTGTGAGGATGAAACAGTGTCATGGCTGTACTGTCCTCCGGGACAAATTCTCTGACATTTAGACTTTCAAAAGCTGCTATCAAAGTCGACTTTACCCAACAATACTCACAGAACTACAGTAATATTTCCTTAAACCCTGTCTAATGAAAATCATTTCCATCTCAATGAAACATTTCTTACGCTTGCTTTAACATTCCTCTATTCAATTCAATTAATTTTTTTAAACATATCCTCAGACATATAACAACTACTGGAATAATTAGACATGGAATAATAATTTCATGTTGAGGAGACAAAATGAGAATGAGAATGTAATGAGTGATGAAAAGGGAGCGAGGGGCTTTAGTAAAGTCAGCTGTATTGTTATATCAGGCGTTTAGCAGTTCTGATGGAAGGTCACTGTCATGTTGTAAAACTCATCAGCACCTCGACGGAGTCTTTGTTCTCTTCCTAAATGAGATCATGTGTGACGCCTAGCTGCAGGAATTACAGACCGAGGGGAATAATTACATGTCATTGTTTCCAGCCCTCACCTCTCATAGTTCCTTATACCTCATCTCGACACGTTCCTCCCTCCATACGGTAAATCTGAGCCATTCTCATTATGCAAATCAATTTCATTTTGGTTGAAAAGCAGCGAGTTTGAGAGACAGATGAAAGGATGCTGCAGGGCTGAAATGAGTTCACAATGAATTTTTGTCTGTGTAGATCAAATCCGCGGTTACTTGTGCTCTCAGTTTTGTCACTTTTATATTTCCCTGACATTCTTTAAAATCGACTAAAGTTAATCAAATGTGCTGTTAAAGTGAAACATCTAGATCAGAGCAGTGTCTGGATATAAGAGGCTTCAGGATTAAACCTGCATCACAACACAATGATATTGCAAAACAAGTGAACAGCAGACTGAAGAGATGTCAGGCGTCTTATAAACTGAGATGCTACAACAGAAATAAGATCTCTGTTGTTTCTCCTAGACACCAATGAGCAGATACACACAGTCATCTGTTTCTCCTGAGGAAAACCCTCAGTAATCTCCCTGTGTCTCCTCGTGAGTTTCAAATGAGATCTCTGTACTGATACTGTATTGCAACAGTTGACACATTTCCTTTCATCTTTATCTGCCGTTGATGTTTTAATTGAGTTAGTATCAGTAAGTATCAGGAGTCAGAACCTTCAGCCTGTCTGATGTTCCTCATGTACTGGAACAGTAGAAGTGAATTGAAGATGTTTCTGAAGTAAGATTTAGTAGTTCAGCAGTGTTCTGTGATGTGTTTCTGATGTTCTGCAGTACAGCAGATTGAATTAATTGATTTGATGTGATCTGTTTATCTTCTGAAACAGCTGCACTCTGGAGGAGCATTACTGAGCTAATAATGCAGGTGTTTGTTTTTAGAGTGACTGTTTAAGTTATGTGCTAGCACAGCCACATTGATTGTCATGGTAACAACTTAAACTTATGTACGTTCACCATGCTTGCAATGTTTTCTCATTGATGTTTTGTTTTCATGAACACAGAATCCAGATCCTAACGTGACACAGAAAACAGCATAACTAACAGAACGGCTGGAATTTGTCAGCTAGTGCGTGTTCAGATAACTGCATCAGATCCAAACACACCACACCAAAATCATCACTGTACCGTTGATCAGGTCACTGTATCCTCTGTGCAATCTGTCTATTGCAAGTTACTCCAAACTGTCCAGTAAATGTCCCATTATCATGATGTCACGCTGAATGTCAACATTTGTAGCAGATGTCAACATTTGTATGGCTGCTTTTCCTCCACATTGTCTTTCATTTATTTCCCAAACATCAGCTGTCGAGTTCCCTGCACTTCCAACTTAGGTGAACTGTTAGTGAGCAGAGGGGGGCAAAATGATCCACAACTTATGAATTGATCAAAGCTGAACTCCCTCCAAGCAGTGTCATGACCTGTCCACACCCTCCAGTGAGTGACGGTGAGCTGTGTTAGCATGCTGGCCGATGCCAAAAGCACACAAACACACACACCAGACGTGCCATTGGCAAGGTTAGCGTGTCCCTTTGATATTTTCTGTATCTTTGATGAAAAACGATGAGGTTGTCACTTTGCATCTCCACAAAGATGATGGTTGACACTGCAGCACGCTAAGCAAGACTTCTGTCATTTAGGTATATATATATATTAATTATATTAAAAGCTTTCCCTTTATTAAAATACAGACCGCAGAGCTGCAGTCACAAAGTCTTTTTCTTATTGTACTTTTATAAACATCCGAGTGCAAAGGAGCCTGTGAGGAGATTCAGTCCTGCAGAACCTGGCAGCAGTTTAACATCACAGAGCTCAGACTGGAGCAGAGATCTCTTCACTGTGTAAGATCTCTTTAGTGATCTGCTTATTCAAATGTAGAATGTGTACAACCAATAATCTTCCACTTTAACATTGATTTTGTGTTTGTTTTGTTTTGCTGGCAGATCCATGAATAACGCTTGTGTGCAGAAGAGCTAGGTGAGAAACATGTTTTGTATTTACTGTTAATAATTCCAGCAAAATGTAATGACAGAAATTTCATGACTGAGTAACATGTTAACTTGATCGACTTTAATATGTGTAACTTTTAAAACCTGCCATTTCACTTATTATTCCTCAACACTGACCATTAAAGCAGCAGGGCCGACCTCACTGGTTCTCCTCAGCTCTTCTGCAGAAGATCCTCAGATCACAGCTGGTCAACTGTTCTGCTGGACTCGGTCAAGTGAATCAAAAGTGAGCAGATTCCCTGACTATAACACACATCAGGTTGAGAGGATCATCATTCATTTATGAGTGTAAAAAGAGGGGAGTTTGTCCTCTGGTTCTTGACTCTTTCTAAACTGCAGGCTAACACATCATGTCTGAGAGCTGATACTCTCCTCAGAAGACCCCAGGGGTTGAAAAGTGACCCTTATTACACAGAGGCCTATTTCAGGTGAAATGCTGTTTTACAGCAGCTGTTCTAGGGTCAGTAGTCCCCTGATCATCATAACACTGCATAGTGCTCTGAGACAAATGTACAGCTGCAGCAGCCAGATTATGACATCAGCACATCAGCTGCTCAGCTGCTGGATTTGTTTAGACTTCAGATGCCATCTGTAAACACTGTTTAGTGTTAGATATACACTCAGTGTGTGTGTGTGTGTACTAAATAAATACTTGTATTTATTAAGTCACTGTCTTAATTAAATTTGTTCATATTTATGTTCATATTTAGCTTTATAAAAATAGGAAGTGGCTTAACAAGTGGAAAAAGGAGAGACGCAAATGATTCCATCCATGATGGAAATGATACCAAAATGATGTATGTTTACACCTCATTAGTTTTTATTAATGTTAGGAAAGGTCTGGCCATGGTTTCCTACACACGTGTAAAATATCATTACAGTTACTGTGTTTAAAAGAAACAAGTTTATAATAATTGAGACTTTCTAGTAGACAAACAGAAAGTAAACGCATCTGTAACTGCTGCTGACCACAGTAAGGAGAAATCAGTAATCAGTCAGTGAGTGACGCAGGAAGTGACAGACATGAAGGCTTATGGCAGTTCCGTCTATGACTCATTAGCCCCTGCTGACTCATACTGAAAAAATCATTTTCATAATCATTATTTTACTCATTCCTCAGTGAAGATATCTGAACATCCCTTACACAACATACATGTAGCTGACAATAAGAATTGTGTTCAAAGAATACATTTTAAAATATTTGTGTTTCCTTTTACTTGGAAGAAAATATTTTTATTCTTGTTTTCAACATTATAAAATATAAATAAAATAATATATATTTATACAAAACATGAAATGACACTTTTATAATGGTAGAAACTATTTGGCACATTATACTTATATATACTATATATGGTAAAAACAAAAGAGATTAAACACACTGCAATCTCTTTTGCTTTGATGAGCGTTTGACTTTGATATTATATATAATTGAAGAGTTGGAGATATTTTCTAGTATCACCTGTTTTCTGGTACAATACAGTTATTCATTTAACATCTCACATCTGCAGCACAAAACCTTTTATTACACTCTTTATACTGATAAAAGAATGTAATTAAAACTTCTATTAATTGCCATTATATTCACAATTAAGAAGACATAGTAATTACCCCCTCTCTCTCTTTCTCTCTCTAATAGTGTCCTTGTGTTAGATCTGGATCTCAGACTAATGAAATAAATAACAGTCATTAGAGGATCTTTATCTGAGGGTCTGGGTGGGCAGCTGTCTCGTTTCCTGTCTGTTACTGCTGCTTCTCAGATAAACCTGTTTGCATCACAATTAAACATAATTATAAAGATGATCATGTGACAACAAACGGCTTTCTGTAGATCTCCTGTCTCAAGTTCTGTTATATTTTGAAGTTTTGTAACTGTGACTGAGAAATGGTCTTTGAGATCTCTTGAACATAGTTGAACGTGAGATTTTTCCTCAGCAGGAAAATCAGAAAACTAAGAGACTTCAGGCTCTGTTTGCATTTAATTCCATTCACTTATAAACTGTGCAGATATGATCATGACACACAGAATATGAATGTATGTGTAATGTATGTGTTGATATAAACCTTTGGTGTAGACAGGTTCTGATATATACAGTCTTCAGAGGTAATAGATGTATTGATTAAATATTGGTGAGGATTAAATACATAAGGAAAAAAAAACTCTTTCAGGTCATCTCTTGTACCGTACACAGATGGTTTGATGACCGTACTGCAGGTCACTTGATGAGAAGGTCTGTCCTTCTCAGCTCTGCTTTGTTTGTTGCAGTTGGACAGATGCTCTGAGCTGCCTGAAGGTTTCTTTCTTAGATTTGCACGTGTCGCAGTGTTGGCAGAACTGTTGCATGTCAGTCTGGCTTTGGCGCAGGAACTGTACTGACAGCGACGGGCGCATCCTCTGGATTCCACAGCGACTGGCACTGGGCCATCGTGAGGGCCATCATGAGGTCCACTTCAGCTCTACTCATCTTCTTGAAGTGTCAGATTAAGAGCTTCCCACGTGCCCTTCAGTCTCACTGAAGCAGAACATTCTCATCCAGTCTGCTCAACACAGACCCAGTGGACTCAATAAATGACACAAATACCTGCAGAAGATGCTGCTGTGATTGTCTGGAGTGAATCCTGGATGGAAACAATTTGTTACATCTGGTAAAGTTGCCATGGGGACGACTACCTGTAGAAAACATTTAACTGACAAGTAGATTCTTAAGTTGATTCAAGGTAATGTTACTTATATCTCTCTACATGGTTAAATAAAGTAATTTTTTCTTGTTTTTCAAGAAACAAAAACCATTAACATCCTCAAACCAAGAGACATTTACTTGAGATGGAAAATGACTTGTTTAGCTGATTTTACTGGACAGCAGGACAAACAGCAGGACTGTGTAAAGCCTGTAGAGGCTTTTGCCTCTTTTGCTGCTGTACCGTTAAGATAATATCGATTATATAACTGCATCATGATCTTTAGTGTTGAAGATAAAGAGTCTGATGATCAGATTTCAGGTGAATGTTCCCTGATATGAACATCTGTCGTTCTCTGTAAGAGGTGAAAGTGTTTGAGTGATCTCCACAAATGGCTTTGAATAAATGTGAGGTTGTAAAAATCCAGCTCAATGTGTCACGCTGTGTCACTGATAATTGTAAGGGAGGCTGGTCCCTCTGATAGTGTAATAAACAGGAACGCAGGGAAGCAGAACTCCACAATCCAACAATAGTCTCATTGACTTCCTGAAAGTAAATGTTGATGAGCTGAGCATGAGAGACATTCGTTTCAATGTCAAATAAAGTTATTTCCAAGTAAAATCTGTTGTAGGGCTGCAAAAAGTGTAACACAAGTTATTCTTGTTTGAATGTTAAAATATCAAGCAAGTGTCACCTGCACACAAATTGTCCCAGAGTTTTCTCAGAACTAACTTCACTTTTCTGAGTCTTTTATTCAAGACGACTTTTAGTGGATGTATGAAGTCAGATATCTTTAAGTTCACACAGATGTTTAGCAGAGTAAGACATTATCAAAATCATCCAAATAATAACATACACTCATTATTTTTAATGTAATAAAAGCAGTTCTCCTCCTTAGCCTATGTGTATATGACTTTCTCTCTTTCTCTGGTAATTTAGGCTCGGTTGATGAATTTAGCTGAACATCAAATAGTCTTCTTGGATTGTTATTTTCTTGTTTGTGTACTGATGCTACGTAAGCATCTCTCTCTCCTCTTATCTTTCATTTTACACTTGACCAGGCATCTGAAATGAATCGTGCGGAAGCAAACACCAGCCCTGGCGATTATAATTTTTCAATCATTTGAAGAGGGGGTGTATTAGAGGTGCAGGTGTCTCTGAGACTGGCTGTGACTGTGATAAGAGGCTAGCATGACTCTCATTAGCTGCACACAGGATTAAAGGGGCAGGAGAGGTTGTTTTGACCAGCCATTGAACGCATTGTAATGAGACTCAGTGTGGCAACCTCAACACACTTGGACATGCAGTTTAATCAGAAAGGGGCAGCAGTTTCCTCCACACTCTGCCTTAAGATGGAAGGAGGGATTTGTGAGTTTTAAATTTGTTGATGACATTTAATCTGTGTGGAGGATAAACCTTCATATTTCAAGTTGTGACTGACGTGTTTCATTGCATGTGAGGAATATGAATAGAGTCAAAACAAGAGAGTGAATACAAATTTTACCCTTTCAAAAACAATTGAAATAGAAAGTAAAGCATTCCAGTACACAGACTCATAGGCAAGAGCTGGTGAAATAAACTAGAAACTGTTTAAAGCAGTATGAATGTTACAGAAGTTAAAGGGTTTGCCAGCAACTTTTCTATTGATTCAGAAACACAGGAGTACAGATTCCCATAAAATATTCATATTTACACAAACTGTTGGGATGTGTGAATTAACTATTGTTGAAAAAAATCATAGTTTTCATCAATAGTTTTTCACAGAACCGTTGAATAGCTGCTGATATTATTCTGCTGTTGATACATGAAGTTCAACAGCATCTGAAGAGTTGAATAGGATTCTGTACTGATGTATGTATGCATGGAGTGTACGTATCAGTATACAGCCAACGTTTGAACACATATCAGTGCAATTTCACAATTCCTTTGCATTACAGCCTTGAATAAAATGTGGACTGCACCTCCACTTATTTTGTAATTTTAATATCTTAAGATGATAATGCTGCTTCTCTGAAAGGCAGGAATTGTTCATTTATTTGAATGGTAGGATTATATATTTTCTGTTGGGTTTGATTGTCTGCCCAGAGGCCCGTCGGACACAGAGGTGAATGTTTCTAAAGACCTGTGACGAGACGTTACTGTGATTGAGAATCAGTTTCAGGCCAGAAACGTCTGCTGACAAACAGGTGATGGTTTGACTCTGGTGCAGACAGACAGTTACTCCACACTGCAGGTCCATCCCACTCAGCCTTGTCTCATACAGCTGATCCATCTTCAATGATGTGAGCATGATGTTGTCATAACTTCAGTCTCACTGGAGTAATGTTTGCCCGCATTATTCAGCACTATATAAAAACAAGAGCCTGATGGAAATACAGTGCTTTTATTAAAACTGTAAATCCAAATTCTTTCCTCCAAAACAGAGAGAAAGATGTCGACTCTCTCCTTTCCTGAGCTGTGCTCATGTGTGTGATAGGAAACAATGTTTGAAGCATTAAAAAAACTGACAGATTAAAATATATATATATATATATATATATTAAATAAACAGGACAAGAATATAACTGTTGAAAATTCTTCATACTTTTCCATGTGCATTATAATAATTCTGTAAAAAACAAACAGATCAAATTGTCAAGTCATCATTTACATATGGATCATAGTTCCTGTAAAAAAAAAATAGATATTACAATTGTTTTTAGTGTCAATGTGTTGTTTATGTCAATGTCTTTTGTTTTATTTGGTGTCTAAATTTCATACCAAAACAACTGTCAACACATAACTGTTAAACTTTGTTGCATAAAACATTCTGTCTTTTTTCTTTGCTTTACCTGTCTTGTCTACCAGTAAAGCAAACAGGAAATGCAGAGCTGCATGAGTGATATTTAGGCAGACTGTCGCATCCATCTGCTTCAGTTCAAGAAAGCACAGCATCAAAAATAAATCATATCAAAGGATTGAGCGCAATGTCACGCTGCAGACATCTGTTCTGTTTAATGAGCAGATAATAATGACATGTGTCACACATGTGTGCCAGCATGTCCCTCCCTGCACACTGAACCATGTGCTAATGTTCTGCATTGTTTACTCTGTGCCTGTGTTTATTTATTCACACAGTTTTATGTTTATTGAAAACAATCACCTGATAACTTCACTCCTGATCCTTTCTGTGCTTAACTGCTGTGTGAATCTGTATTAACTCAGTAATATCAACTCAATGTATATTACCATCTGATGTTATTTTAAAGATCTCACGTGTTCTGCCTTTCCATAGCACTTCTGCAAAAAACCTTTCATTTATTACAATTTAGTTTATGTGGTTAGTTTTAATCTGACTCCAATTTTATATGAAATTGAAGATGCGATTAAGATGTGTGAATTAGTGATTCCTAGCTTAAATTATTGTTGATCATATTTTGTGTTTGATTATTTGTAAATTCGCATACTCTTAGTTAATCTTTCATTAGTGACCCAGTGATGCGCAGAGTCTCGCGCCGGCCAGTGTACGCAGATCTCACGATAACAAAACGCTCAGTCTGATCTTAGTCAGAGGTTGCCGGGTAAAATAATATTATTAAACCTGGCCGCCCTGTGCTTGCTCAGAGCAGTTATCTTAGCGACGATCATGCAACTTGCAAAGTCAGGTGGCAGACAGAAATCAGGAGATCTTGGTTGATGTGTTCCTTTCAACTACAAGTCCCCATTATGATCTTTTCCTGACACTTATTTTGCGGTAACCTTGGACTCCTTCTAATCTACCGGGCAGGTTAAAAACATCAAGTTCAAGAAATAAGAAATGATATACAGAATACAACAGAATACAAAAGTTAAGATACAAAGTCTAAATCATATCTGGCAATACAGACACACCGCAATGATGTGGGAAGTTCTGGTTACAGAAAGCTTCCCTGAGTCTTTTGCCTAACCACCTTATATACACAGATAAGACAAAGAGTCATAAAATCTACAGCCAATTTGGTCTGGTAAGTTTCTCTTGACCTGAATTGAGTGCTTATCTTTAGACCAACTGCCTTACATGACCAAAAACTGATTGACATACAAAAAGAACTAGTTGAAACACAACAAAGCTCCTGATATATTTGTTGTTTAAACAGGAAGTTGAGACAGGACAAATCAAAGTGAGTGTCAGCTCAACCCAACAGTTTATGCATACTCTGTATGCTACTTGCTACTGCTAGGTGGTGGGAAAAAATGCATATCTAAAAGTTAATTTAGTCAACTAATTTACTCAACTTTCAGGAGTATCATATTGTTGTCAGACACTGTGTTAACAGACACAGACTGGAAAACACAAAACTCCAGTTTTATTTAATGAAATGTCAGAGAGAAATATAAGTGCGTGACAGTGAACCAAAAACAAGCATTTGCATGTGTGCTCATGATTTGACGTGATTTTATTAATTGCCTTCTGATTATTTACATAATGCATGAATTAATGAGCACTCACATGTAGGTGCTGGAGATGCTGAAGTGTTTGGTATGGTTACTAACGTGCCATCACCCTGCATGGGGGAACTTTAATGATGTTGTCAAATAAGCCATAATTAAGCTCTGTTTATTATCCAAGTTGGATGAATGTCATACAGATACAGTTTTAACAAACTTTATGAGTACCAAACGTGCTGTGCTTTTAGCTAAAAGAATGACGCTCGTTCTGCTCAGAATCAAATATTAATTTGGGCCGTAGGCAATATAGAATTTAGGGTTAGGGCTCAAATTCACAATTTGAGCTTTAATTTTTCTTAAACATCTGAACATATGTCACTTGTAATCTCCAAAACAACAATTTAAGTCCATTTAGGGTCAAAGGTTATCTCCCCTCAACATTGGCAACCACTCACATGGCCCCGATCAGCCAATCCCCTGTGGGCTTTCCCTTCTGCACTGAACAAATCCCCGTCATTTCCTAAACGTATCCATACAGTGCAGAAAATGCCAAGGGCAGGAGAATGTCATGAAGCGTTAGATTATCCTGGCAAACACATCCTAATTGGAGAGAAGCTCAATGTTCTCATACACTGACGTTTGCTGGCTTATTATGGATCAAGGTGCAGTGTGCTTCCTCGTGCCCTTAGCAGTGCCACGAGCAAATGAGACGCTCTCTCATTAGCAGGGTAAATGTAATGGTATGTTTCCCGTCTCCGCATTGAATGCACAAAAGACAAAGCAACAAAGGCTCGTATTTGCATTTCCTGCACTCCACATGCAGTTCTCTAGTTCAAATCCAGAAAGAAGTGTTTTCATAAGTGCATACGAATAGCAGAAATAAAGACATTCTTTTCCTGTGATGTATCATGATAACGGGAAAGCTAATCAACTTCCTGCCTTTCACATTCAGAGGAAATGCAAAACCTTTTTGTGTAACTAATAGTGGCAGAGGGTCTGCTATATATATATGTATGTATATATATATATATATATATATTCCTTTTATTTATATTTATTTATTTATTATTTATTTCCATAATAAATGTAATTTATACAATGTAAATTAAATATATATAAATCATATATAATAAATAAAAATGATTCATCTAGACAAACAAAAATACACAACTGTCAGCTGTCAACACAGCAGGCGCTTCCGATGGGTAAAAATGAAGCGTCACACATGTCTGTCCTGTGACCAAATGAAAAGATTTCACAATATATTTCGTTTTTTTATAGCTTTCAAAATGATTCTGCTGTATTTTCCCCACATCCATTTCAAACAGTCTCAAAACAACGATGTAGTGCCACTGATAACACAGTGTTGTGTTTCACCACAGGCCACTTACAGTGAACATCTTGTGTGTGTTTCAGTGTGTATGTGAAGGACGAAGTGGCGACTCTTCAGATGAAAGCAGAAGAGTTTTGGATCAGAAGACGAGCAGCGTGGGAGGTGAGAACAATCTGAATCTCTGCATACTGTCTGTTGGGTTCTCAGATGCACATTCTGAGATATTTCTAAGTTAAGAATAAAATCCAGCAAATGTGTAACATTTAAATTGTTGCTGATAATATCAATTGGAATAGGGCAAAATTGCTTTACATTTGTTACATTAATTGCAAAAAGTAACTTATCCTATAAGAATAATGACTTTTTTATTCATACTTTTCAGTTCAACTTACAACAGTGGTTCTGTATAAGTGCTCTGTAAAAGTTTGAGGTTTAAAGTTAATAAGCTGAACAGATTTCTCATTTACCCCCATCCACCAGTCAAGCAATCCTGCAGGGAGACAAGCCGCTCTGCTGTGTGCAATAAAGGCAGCAGTTAAATTTGGCAATTATCCTTCTCTGGTTGAATTGCACTGAGGGAGAGAGCAGAGAAAATGAGAGTCTTTTGTAGTCTCGTTGGCTGGATAACCCCGCCCTCCTCTCTTTGCCCTCCATGCTCACCCTTCCTCTGGGACATTGTTGTCACTTCGTTTTAGCAGTAGCAGTCTGTAAGGCCTGGCAGTTGTAATGGCTTCTGATCCAGACAAACCCAGCGGACAAATCAGAGGACAAAGGTCAGAGGATCCGCCTCCTTACCCACCTGATTGTTAGACGCCGCCCACTTTCAGCACAAACTGCTGTCATGAGAGGCAAGTGACCTTATTGTAGAAACTTCCATGCAGTATCTGTTGCTAAAGGTGCAAAGTTCAAATCTAGCTTTACCGCTCTTAAGAATAAAAAGAATAAAACTTGAATCCTGCAAACTGGTCTTTTGGTCATAGTAATTGTGTGTGTTCGGTGGGGGATTCTGGAGTGTCTGTCTGTCTCTTGATCTACACACTTTATTGCAATATAAAGTATAAATCACTTTTGAGGGTGATAACTTTGGTGTAACCTGACCAATAGCTGCTTCTGAAAGCAAAGGCATTGTCATATTCAAACCCAAAGCCCAGTGTAAAGGTCACATGCTTTGGGTGACAGTGAAGTTACTGTTCTATGTTCTGACATTTGTCTGAGTCGTGACCTCACAGCTTGTACAGCAGCAGTTTTAATGAGCTTCTGCTAAAGGTTTCACTAGCCTGAGGAACTTGACTGAGGTTAAAGGAAAGCATGTGATTAGTGCTTGCTCATGCTTTTACAGAGCAATGGTGTTGTGGATGGTTGCCTGGGAACACTGTCTAGGTGGTTGCTAGGTTGTTTACGTGTTTTCTTGGAGGTTTAAAGGAGCCTCGGTGGTCTCTGTGGTTTCTCGATTTGGTTTGGGTCTTTGCTCATTTTGTTTTCCCTTCAAAACTGTAGTTGTACATCTCTCTTCAGCGAGCAGCACAATATGAGATGCCATTCATGTTTGTAGTTATTTCAACCTTTTTAAAACTTTCAATGAGCAAGTGTTAAAGTTATGCTCATCTTTACAAACATAAAACAAGGAGTTTTGTCTCATCTGACTCATATTAGTAAAGAACACACTGCTACAACAGATTCAGGAATCAGGCAATGTGATTATTGTCATTCCCTCCAGTTTATTTCAGGCAGAAAACACATAAATGAATAAAAGATGACAATGATTTTTCTATAAGCGAAACTTCCCTGTCAAACACGTTTAGAGTAATCCAGTGAACATCAGCTCGCTCTCACAGAACTTGTAATTATTATTTTTACACATACTTTTCAAGAGTTTGGCACAGGCTAGAAAATCTCTGTTTACTCTGTTTTTGGTGAATGACCTGACCTGGGTATATTTTATGAATCCAGCTGAACATCTTCATTAGCTTTGGACACCTCAATGCATTCAGAGCACAGTAAGAGTAGATATTTACTGCCAGACCACTGCTGGCGCTTGAGTCATTAATCTAGATGTTGAAGGGGTCTGACCCGCTCATTAGTTTAAATGTTTCTCTTGATTGAGAATTACTTTTGAGTGTCCGAGAGCCCTAGCGATGCGACTCCATCACTGGTGGCCATTCATTTAAGCTGAAGGGTAGAATTGGAGCAATCTAAACAGCAAGTGGCTGTACAGCAGTCTTAATATACCATCAAGTGTTAAATGACACCTGCAGTAGTGTACTATGACCTCTGAGGTTATCAGCCATCTCCATCTAGAGAGCATTTCATTAGACAAAGGTTTGAGTTCAGTATCAGTTACGAATGTGTTTGGTTTGTCTTGTCAGGAGAGAGAGACTGTACTTGTAAACTGTTTCTTCTCACCTAGCATACAGATGGCCTCAAAGCTAACAGACATGGACTAAAATTCACAAACTCTCATTTTCATTTAATTTCATTTCGACATTGACTGCTGGTCCAGTCTTTGTATCATCTATTTTAATTAATAGTCTTGTGTGATTAAGCACAGATAATCCCCAAAACAACAGCTCCTCCATTGGCCTTAATTGTGTTCTTTAACAAAGTGGCCATCAATCATATTTCTCTGTCACTTCCCGTCACACCGGCCAGCCATGAAATAAGAAAGAAGGACACCCTCTATAGTTTGCTCTCCAAAAACATTTTCTTCTGCCATTTGGACTGTTAGTGAAGTCCAGCCAGTAATTTATTATATGTCCATCTTCATTTCAATAGATCCACATCCAGGCATTTTGTTATTAATGTTGAGTCCTAGACACGCTGTAGAATTCAATAAAACAATAAATGGAGAACATGTTTACTTAGGTTTGTATATTCAGAATCCTCCAAAATTTGTGAAAACAATCATTTATGACTCAAACTTTCCACACTATAGATTAGATTAGATTAGATTAGATTCAACTTTATTGTCACTGCACATGTGGGTACAAGGCAACGAAATACAGTTAGCATCCAACCAGAAGTGC
>JAZGTI010001668.1:0-21668 GCA_036877585.1 Botia kubotai
AAACATGACCCGTCCCAGGTTAAAAATCAACCTGTAAGTGTCCCCTGCATTATGCTGAAGGATATGTTCTTAATGGAACAAACTGGAGACAGACTGTATCACTTGAATAATACAGGAACTGGAACCCATTAAAAACTGCTTATTTTCTTTTATTAGGTGACAGTATGCCAGTTACAGTCCAGTTAAAGCTCTGGCTAACCGATTTTAGCAGGATTTCTTAATCCCAATTATCACAGGATCTGTGATAGTCACACACACACCTTACACTTTAAACATCACACAGAGCCTCGACTGTGCGCAGGAGCTGCGCTTCTGGAAGTCTTCTGGAATATTCCTTCAGTAATAACTATCTTTATCCGGTGCTCTGCTGGGCTGATGTACATGATAGAGTGTTTGGTAAAAGAACCAAATAACTATGAGCGTTTATCCACGTAATAATGACATTTAATAAACTTTAACTTGTCACGCTGCGTACATACACATACATTATATAGACATATATATATACTGTATGTCTATATATGATGATGTAGTTGAGCTCTCTCTCTCGCACCTTCAGAGCGAGTACAGTCGTTTCAGTTCCTTTTGCTTTAAAGATATTAAATGAACAGAGCTGTTCCGGGCCGCAGAAACACAAACACGGGCAAAAATCTCCAGAGGAGCCAGTGTGGCGCGGCAGGCTGAGCAGATGAGCATTTTAAACCTGCGAGTGGTGACAAGACACGAGGCAAGAGATGGAAACCAAAGCTGTCACCGCAGAACAAATAGAATTGCGGCGTGTGATTGTACTGCAGACAGGTCTGAGGCTTGTGGATTCGCCCTCCCTCCAACACACGGCATCTGCAATCTGAGGCTGTGTGTGTGTGTGTGTGTGTGTGCTAGGAGAACGGGCTCTGTTAAAACTGCATTCTCTCTGAATGTATTATGAGTAGAACAGTGCAGCGAGGCTCTAAGGTCGAGCTGAACGCAGTACAGCCTCAGATTACGATGAAACATTGTGATATATTGCACACACACGCAAACACAGGCAGTGATTGGACACACAGGCTATGTACAAAAGTGTCCAGCAATTGCTTAATATCATATGTAGATGGATGGATAGACATACAGGCAGACAGCAAATCAATCGCTCCTTTTATCTTCCACTGACTAAGAAAAGTCGGATGGGTTTCCAAAGACATAAGGGTGAGTAAATGACAGATTTTTCATTTTAACTCTTGTGAATCGACAGATTTCTGAAGCTGTGAGAACAACTCAGATCATCATTAACTACAAGGCCAACTCCTCATTAATTACCTTCTACAAAGTCCACATGAGAAACAAGGTTCAGCTAGTCTAGCCACAGTGTGTGTGTGTGTGTGTATGTGTGTGTGTGTGTGTGTGTGTGTGTGTGTGTAAGAGAGAGAGAGAGAGAGAGCGAGAGACAAAGACATTTTTAGCACAGAAGTGCTATTTTTAGCCAAAGGTGTGTTAGTAGGTCACTCCATTGCCTGTATGTAGACACACAACAGCAAACAAGTGCTACAAAACTCAAACCTCTGTAGACAGTCTCACCTATTAATCCAACAGAAACACACAACAGCGCAGCTGTGATATTTATAAAAGCAACAGAAAACAATTGGGCTCATGATTACAGAATATATAGAACAGGACCGTGGGCCGGTGTCATGTGACACTTAAGATGTGCTGAACTCACAGAAACGAATAACAACATGTAAAATAAAATATCTATTGAAATATGGATTTTATTCAGCTTCAGGTTTTCACATTCACGACAGATAATCAAGCTAGAAATGAAAAGAACTCCATTTTTAAAGAGTAAACAACTCCAAATTCCTAATTTCCCAGCGGAAGCCACTTCCTCAGATTTTTGTCCTTGAAGAGCGCACACATCTGCGATGCTAATGTGAGAACATTGTATCCTCGCTAAATATTTGCTAGCTGTGATTTCCACTCATCTTCCATAATTAGGTTTGAACGTAGACGGGCTTAAGGTGCACTCAAAAAGTTTTCTGTATTTCGCTGGCTTTAAATCGCCCCTGGGGTCTTTAATACACCGACACGTGTCTGCACGGGTGCATAAATTTTGACTGTAAAGTGCTGTCGCTTCACACTGGAGCTCGTTGTTCATTTTCAATTTATTTCTCTTCGTGTTTTTTTTCTCAGTCTTATTCTACCACATCAATAAGAAGGGCATTCTTGGATTTAATCCCAGCCAATTTCGAGCTGTGCTGGTGTTTGGCTGGTTTTCTGCGAGCTCTCGTCCCCACGTGGTTTACAGATATGCGCTATTTTGGACGGCAGCGTTTTGTGTCGTGGTCGTCGTGAGTTTGCGCTCATTGCCTGAGGTTCAGCCATGTGTTTGTCTTGGCTGGGTAAATTTTAGTTTTCTTTTGTACAGCACCTTGAGCACTACAAAGTTAACTTTTAAGCATTATCTCAGTGTAATTAAAAAATAGTTGTGATTTCAACCCGTCGCCCCCAAGAGGGAGCGAATCACTTCATGTTTCCACCTTAAACACAAAATACACTTTGGTCTGTACGTGTGCTCTGTAAGCCATAAGTCAGTGTATTTCCCTGTGTTGATCTACCTGACAGGACATGATTCTAAATGGACAGAAACGACACATAAAGGAATAAAACCTACATATAATGAACGAGCCATACAGCTATACGATGACCTTCTTCCACTGAAAAGCATCATTCACACACACTCATACACACACACACACCAACTCAGACACAAAGAGTGTTTTCATTCCTAAGCCAAGGGAGAGAAAGGTAGAATAAATATTTATACAGTACACAATGGAGAAAAGGTAGAGTGTAGGGGAGAGAGAGAGAGAGAGAGAAATCACAGCAGTTTTATGGCAGCAGGTTAGCACTGTTGTGTTTTGGCATAAGCTGGTGAAGGCAGAATAAGCGCCCTGCGCAGACACCTGAGTTTCCTGCAGAGTTTGTTATGCCACCTTCATTCATCAGTACGAACACACACAATATGCCCCCAATATGTAACGGACCACAACATTTCAAACACAGTTTATTAGCAAAACTTACAAACACTAAAGGAACGTGTGTGCACACCACAGCCGGCCGGCTGGACGATAACGGTCCATAAAAAAACCCAAACTGCTAATAGCTGCCTGCCACCAAAGAATTATTGCAACTTTTGAGTGTCATTTTTGTTGCCATGACAACTGACCGTCTCCTCCCCAGACAGTTCCTAGAATCTTTGGGAGGTTCACACACACACACACACACACACACACAAAAGGCTAAACATTTAATGTTTTCAAACCACAAATAAAAGTGATGACAACACACATTTAGTCGAGTTCTCTCTCTCTCTCTCTCTCTCTCTCTGTTTCCTGTTTTCTCTCCCCAGATGTTTTGGTTTATAAATTTACATCTTGACGATGAGGTCACCTGCAACTTTAACCGCGGTTATAAAATATAAACTTTGTGATTAAATAAAACGATTGAATCTTTAAAGGTACAGTAGTCCATCTAAAAACTTCTTTTCACTCCAAAAAAACCCTCACTGTACAAACGACCACTGTAATTGAAGAAATATCCAGTTGAATGGATTCGGTATAATAGCAGCACATTATGATTCACTTCATCGCTTAATAAAACCCACAACAGTGTCAGCAAATACAGAAGTTCACACATTTTTGCTGACAAATGAACATTAATTCTGTAAACTGACTCCTGGTGCATTTACACTTTACCATGCCAATCATATTCCAGCTGAGAAATCTATATAAAGAACAACGCATTTTATTTTCAGACACGTTGACTGCGCTGGACTTACAATAACGAGCATTTCTGAGCTATGATTTAGCTGTTTTCAGCTCCATTTTTCTCCGTCCGTTCCGCCTTTGCCCCTCCGAGACGTTGATGAAACGCTGATGAAAGGTTTCTAAAACGATTTGGATTGATTTTGCTCTCGTCTATTGAAAGTCATCATTTATCATTCAGTTCTCAGTGAAGCTCTGAACCGGCGCCCGGAGGACGGCTGATCTCACCCCAGAGAGAGAGACGATTTCTCCTGTTTTGTTTGCATCAAAAAGGCAGAATGTATCATTTCAGGGGTGTTTTTACCCCTTTATTAGAGACCCCTACAATTAAAGGGATAGTTCACCCACAAATGAGATATTCCGAAGTACGTTGGTAACCAAACAACAGCGGCACCCGTTGACTTCCGCCGTACAAACAGAAAACCAGACATTTTATTAAATATCTTCTTTTCATCTGAAAAGATCCATGAAAATCTGATTTCTTGTGATACTGACTCCTTTAATTTTTAAAACATCATTTTATAATAAACCCTTTCCTTCTATTCTGTTTCTTGTGCTTTCTGTTGAATTCTCTTTTGCACAAAAACTTTGACAGTCATTACAAAAAGCCTCATACAGTTTTAATTTAATTATTACTTCCAAAACATTTAAAACTTAATCTGTTGTTTAACGGATGCCCACGCTCACACAGTTTTGATTGGCTCAAGGACATAACGTGTGAAGATGATTGGCTTACGGGCAATATTTTTTTCTGCCCTCAAATGGCCAGAAGCTTGTCAAAAGCTGCAGTTGTGTTTGTTGGAGTTCGTGATAAAAATTACAAAGAGGTCCACGGTTCGAGAGACAAACAGTGAGGTACAGTACACGGACGGCTCTGAGCGGGGCTCATGGGCAGGTATGCAGACAGACACACAAACAAAACCAACTGAATCACAGACAAAGACCAAGATCAGAGGGGATTTGTGGCTAGCAGAGCTTGTGTTTGGGCTCTGGGCTGCTGGTCTTTTCACAGCAGTCGATGCATGTTACAGTACGGTACTGTAAATCTGACTCACAGGAGAACACGCCAACGCGTGTATGCACGCATGAACAGAGCCCAGTTAAGACAATGGTTGCTAAGGCATGAATGACACTGTATACGCATAGCATAGCACCTCTCGCTGCGTCGTTAGCCGCTGCCAAAGACCACACAAAACAAATAAACACATTTACATACCACAGCGCACAAGTGGGCTGGCTATAAAACAGACATAAAAGAGCTTCTACTATTCCGCCTGCAGCTACACACACAAGCATTGGGAAGGAATCTGAATTTAAGAACTGGCTTTCATTTAATACATGGGGTAGAATTTGAATTAAATTTCAAGCCATTGCAATCCAAAGAATATAATATTAAACAATGAAATATGTATTAAATATATGTAGTAATACAATATTAAACTCAAATGACAAAATCTTTAAGGAGAAAGTCAAACGTTTATTATAACGACACAGAACATTTGAATTCCTTTAAACGATTCTACATCCTGTTTGAATTGAATTCGAATTCATAAACTGAACTGTACCAATTGCGCTTTCACACTGATACTGTTTTAGCAAATGATATCAGGTTACTGCACTGAATACCGGCCATAAATACACGTCCATAAACGTCCACGTTTGCCTCCTGGCGGTAATTAATCAATCAGCATGTAACAATCTCAAAACCTGTGTAGCGATGACCTGTCAGTCAGATGTACTGCACAGAATCTGGTCTTTGTGCGCCTGTCAACTCGCCACTTGCCACTTTTTGTGTTGCTTCATAAAAGCCTATTTTTAAAAAGCCTGTGCTAATAAACACGTTTTCACCGCACTGAAATGCGTTTTGTGCTAAGATTAGTTTGGTTGAAACTCTTGCAGCTACGACGCGGTGCTGCTCACGCAGCGTCGCGCCAATACCGCAACCTGTTAATTTGGGAACCGAAATAAACACGCGACACTTGCGCGTGCCGTGTGAAACGAGCCTAAAATAAACGGCAGATTAAACTCGGAGGAGGAGACAAAGCCGGCGATGTATCAGAAGGAAAACGTTCCCGACATGGGCGGAAAAATCATCTTTAAAGAAAACCCAGTGCTGCCGAGACACAAATATCACGCAAACAAATACATCGAAGGCGGGACTTTAGCGCGCCCTCAGTGCTGTGTTACGCACAAGCCGACTTATCGTAATGAATCACGGCGAGAATAAACGAGAGAGACGCGGTGAAGTTATCAGGGGAAGTTTAATTATCTTACTCGGCCTGTCAGCATGGAGACGAATGCATGTGGACTGATAAGCAGACTTTTATTATCTCTCTCTCTCTCTCTCTCTCTTTCTACTGACAGCGTCGTCAGTGTGTGTCTGTGTACGTGTGCACTGGCCTCCAGAGATGTAAACATAAAAAGTACATCTGTTATTTCGCAGCCCTGCTGCGTTGACACCACAGGGGCCCGATAGAGCCAGATACCCCCCATCTCAAAAACAAACACACACTCTGGCGTAAATCAAGACAAGTTTTTGTATCATGCAGCGGGGGTGTCTTATATATATATATATTATATATATACATACAATAAAAATATCACTGAACTGTTCAAGATCAGAAATGTAAAATAACATTATAGAAATTTGTCAGTCTTGTCCAAGCGACTTACAGTGCATTTAAGACATACATTCCATGAGCATGTGTGTTCCCAGAGACTCGAACCCACAACCTTTGCGCTGTTAACGTAACTGACCTACAAATGAATTACTTACAATATAGCGTCTACGCATGTAAAGTACCATAACTCATCTGTGTTTCTATAGCTCAATTGTGGTGACGCATTGAGTTAGCAGTGCAAAGGTTGTGGGTTCGAATCCCAGCAGACAGAAGTACTGACACAATGTACACCTTAAATGTACTGTAAGTTGCTTTCGGATATTAGGCTAGGAAGGCGTGTAATTTTTTAACATGTTTGAGGCCACTCACACCCATAAAAACAAACTCTTAAAGCTTATGGTTTCGTTGTCCGCGCTGATGTGTTCGAAGAGAAAGAAGCTGAAATGAATTCCAGAGATGAATAAGAGAAACGCCGGCTGTCTGAAACACTGTAATTCAATCTGTCTTTTGTGTTGTGACAGAAAGCGAGTTTAATCACAGACGTTGTAACGGGGCTGACGAAATGTGCAGCAATCATTAAGTTACTCTTCATCCCAAGACGTCCTCTAAAAACCGCCTCTTAACCTCCTGACACGCTCTTTTGTTTCATGTTGTCACACACATTTCCAAACACGCGTGCGTGCTGTATACACACGCCACAACCTTATGCTCCTTTGCTTTTAAATTCTAGAATTAAATTCGTACCGACACCTAAAATGGCTCTTTATACCGCCGAAGTTTATTTTGTGCTTGTTTACGTGCGCATCTGAAGATAAAACACAATTTTCAGCAATTACTGCTGCTTTGAACTATAGAAAATATAGATAAATTCACATTTACGGTCCCATTTTTGTGCGCAGTACTAACATGCTTTTAATAGTGCATACAAAAAAGAGCTTTTGTGAATAAGTGAGACATACAAGCAGCGACATACGCTGTAAACCTAGTTTATATAGAACGGAGGCATAATCGAGCTAAAAAGAGCACCAATTTAATTCAAGCATGCCTGGCACAAGTATGAATTAGCCCAGAAGGGCTCTTAAACTGGTTTGAATCTGCCTGATTGTTTTATTGTGATTCCTGCATGTAGTAGCTTAATATTCCTGTGTGACATTATAAACACATTTCCCTTTTTGATCTCTAGACACAAAAGCGATACTTCACCTATGAGTCGCTGGCTCCGCCCCTTCGCTCGCTGGGGTGCGAGACCCCACGAGATCCGTTACAGACTACTGCAGTTTTGTCAAGCTGTGTCAAAACAGATTTGAGCACAAATAGTAACAAACAAAGTCTCTCAGACTTCACATTCAGCGCTGGAGACAGCGAAGACAGAAAAGAGAAAACAAGCAACAAATCACAAAAAAGTAAAAACATACGACAGAAGAATCTATAATTAGACAGAACTTCACTTTCAGCCAATTTGCCTTTTCTTGCTTTATTTTTGTTTATTATAAACCCAAAGCAGCCAAAAACGCGCTGGTGCGCAGAAATACAAATTATGAAACTGGCAGCGGCCGATGGCGGCCCCTCCTCAGAGCACTGGGAGGAGAGCCAGGAGCCAACGATGGTAAATAAATGAGAAAGACTTTCATAAATTACTGCCCGTATTCATCAACCGCATGATTCACAGTTGCTAAATGCCAGTGATGAGGGTGTTAACAAATACGCATTTAAAATATGTCCCGATTACGCAAAAAGCACCGTATTATCCCCAAATACAAAAACTGTGGAAAATGTGTTCCTACTTGATTTGCAACGTGATGGAAAAAAAACATGCTTTTAGAAATTATACATTTCTTGCGAGTTAAACCAATTTTGAGGCGCTAAATTTAGAAGTGAAAAAATGGTGCTGCTTTTTGTCAGTTTTCCTATTAATAATAAACAGAACAATGCTTTAAAATTGAGTGCGTTTTCAGCGGTGTTTAAATCGTATTTTCTGTGATGAAATGACATTACGTACAGAAAAACATTTATTTTTTTTACGTTCCGGCTGCTGAACTTAAAGTTGTTCAAGTTTAAATCTGTTAATCTGAGTCGTCACTTTCTAAAGATTAAATTCAGTGCACAGAGTCGTCCCAAACATCTGCTCTCAGACGTCTCCAGGAAAACGAACAAGTACAAATGTTCTCAAAACCACATGACAGATGAGCCGAGAAGCCCATATAAGACGTCATTACACAATGATGTGGTTTGTGTTCAAAAGATCTGTACACAGTAGATGCGCTGGGCGGTTTTATATCTTTCTCTCTGTTTCACGCTCTGACAAAGATAGCATCTTTTTTTAGTGCTAATACAACAAAATGAGGTTCATTAGGTGTGTAATTGTTTAATGTATTTATTTCCAGGCTGCCACAGAGAGAATTATGGGAAATGTAGTTTTTTAGGCATCTGCTGAGAGCAGGTCACAAAGGTCAAGAACACAAAGGTCAAGGCTAATGTTGCCAAAGCGTATAAACAGATGCCAAAGTAAGGTTGTTTTTTTGGTTATATATTATAGTTAAATAAACCGCTTCAGCTCAGCTAACAGGAAATGTTCTCAGAACATTGGCTGACATTCTCCAAAAGTTCTCTCAAAGTTCTTGTAGTACTGTTAGCACGACTTTATTAAACAGCTATGTCAAAAACGTAATTTTTAAATTGTTAGCGTAATGTTTTAAAAACGTTACAGAATTTAAACAATATTTAAATAGCGTTCTTTTTAACCGACCAGTAACGTTAATACAACATCTAAAAAACTTCAAAGCAGCATTCAACATTCCAGACCATTCATTCTATAACAATTTTAATGTTTTTCTTACTTAACGGAAATGTTAAGGAAACGTTGTTACAACCTAAAACAGTTAGCTGGGAGGGTGTTGGGGTTCATTATGTGACGTCGCTGACCAGCCTTACGCTGCTGAATGAAGATATTTAAATGGTAGCATTTGAGCGAGGAAACCCTGGGGCTCCTTTCGGAAGAATACAACTCAGCAGAACAGTGTTGAGCCGTTAATTGGCTCAGGAGAATAAAGACATAATTAACGCTGAGAGACGAAGGCCGTTATGAGTGACCTAATTAACCGAGCTGTCGGAGAATAAAAATGCAGTTTCTACAGACAGCAAATGCATTCACAAATCACAAAGCTTTCAAGAGTACATGTGCTCTTTCCTTCATGGCATGCCATCAACATTGTTGAAGTTAAACCTGATTCAATTCAGATTTGTGTGTGAATGCATTAAAATTAGGATCTGAACTGCACCACTTTGGCCACTGACAACTGCAAAGTTAGGGGAGTGAAAACTGCAATTAAATGCTGCAGCGAAAACAGATTTGTGTATGTGTGTGTGAACGGAATATAGGAGTCACTCCTAAAAATTGCAATGGCTGACAAGTTTGGCATCCCGTGGCTTTAAACAAGAAACACTGTTGAAGTCTACACCCGTTCTGTTTTCGGGTGTGAGTTCGGCTGTAGATCTGGATTAGATCTGGATAGAACTGGGAGTAGAACAGAAGTGAGATCTTGTTTTTAGCTGTGTGCTGCGGTGCACGTGGTCAATGTGGAAGTGATTTTGCAGCGAGCAGATGATTACTTTGTCTATGGCCTCGCCCCCTTCCTTTCTTTCCATTTCTTAAGGCTATGATGCATCTATTCTGGGCGCGGGCGTGAAGAGAAGCCCTAATGATCATAAACACGTTGGAAATCACAGCCCGGCTTTCCAAAGGTCATATCATTAATCCTGCAACAGCCCAGAATTGTGATCGAAAACGCTTTAATATCTGTGTACACACACACACACACACACACTCATCTTCTACCTTTTCCCACACAGTTTTTAAATAGAGTTACAAATACATCAGAGGTCTGCGGTGTACTCTTTTTTTCCAGATGTCCCCCATCCCAATATGACATATAGGTTTTCTCCATGCTTTGCGATCCTCATATTGATTCATATTGATTTTTCATTTCCACAATCAGCATTGGTTCGATCGGTGCTGTAATGAGGAACATGATTCTGGTGCAGACGAAACCACGTCCAGTCTTGGAGGCCTGTAAGCCTGTCTCCGTTACTATGGCTACACGCTCCTTATTGCAATCTCTATGAGGAAAGCTACAAACCAAATCTAATGGGACATTGTTTAACTCAACGCGACAATCTGTCTTTCATAAAAACAGACTTTCTTCTGCGAGGGAGACGCAAACTCACGGTACCCAAAAGAGCACCATGACTCAATGTGTGAGACCGAGCAGGCCAACCACTAAGCTGTAGCTTCTATATTTGACATTGTATGAGCTTAAAGTGACGGTACACCATTATTCATGTAATTTCAAAACCTTGCGTGACCTTTTCTGTCTAATACTAGCCACTAGCTAAAAACACAATAAATGACATTGACAATCAGTCACTGGCAAAGACATCACTTGACCAATCAAAACGCAGCAAGTTTAAATATGCAGAAATGTGACTGACATATGAGAGCTACAGCATTTCAGTTTGTTTAGCACACAATTGTTAAAAATGGCTATTGATTGTCAAAGTGTGAGAACGATTGGGTAAAGAACAACCAGATTTAGCTGCCGGTTTAATTAAACCCTTAAATGCGCACAATTCAGTTTCCCTTTGGATCTGGTCTTCAGAAGCAAAGACAAGAAACCATTTACATCTCAGGGGTGCAACGAGCCACTGAGCTAATTTAACGGAAATTGATTATACGTCACAAACAAAAGCTACAGCAGCTGCATTTATGAAACCTCAATAAAACTGAAGAACCACAAAAAAACAGATGTTACAGCACATAATATAAGCACAGCTGTCGCCCGCGAAGGTCTCTGTTGAGCATAGATTCTTTATGTTCTTCATAAATAAGTCTCTTAAACTGACCTTCAGTCTTATTCAGAGCTCACGGCTAATTTTATACGCTCTTCATTCAGTTATGATGTGTGTCACGTAAAAAAATCATATTCTAATGATCAAAAATCGATGTGTTCTTTTGTCTTAATAGTACAAGCGTTTCCGTGACCACATCGTTACCCAGATGCTCATAAACACCTAAAAAGGTAACCATGGCAACAGGACACTGCTCCATTGCTTTGTTAGGATCAATATTGGATGGGAAGTCAATGTACAGTACGTAGTTTCACTTTATCGATCTATAATAGATTTATATAAAAGAAAAACAAGTTTAAACGTCGGTAACTGTCAACTGTGGAACAGCAAAACACAACTTTGGCCGCGCAACAGGAACTGAAGAAGTGACTGACAGAAATTCCTGACAGAAAGTCGACCGCCCTGAAAATTACTGTATAATTCACACGCGGCATCGTTTTTATGAACACCTCCAACTCTCATTTTCCCGCGGAATGGAAAGACGACGCATTCCTCGCCGTCTCCCGAGGCGACCCATCGGACATCAGAAATAGATGTGCGGACACGCTCGGCGGTCCTATTTTGAACCGTGACAAGCCCGAGTTTCACCAACCACACCAAATTGCTTTTGCTCCTTTAGCGCTGTCAACTTCTCTGTGGTAAATACTGATACTTTATGAGAGAAAAAGGCCGAGCGGCGAAAAACTAAAAACAGCTATTGCTTTTTTCGTTTCTTTTAGAAGAAATTGTGCTTTTTTGTTCCTCGTTTCATTGTTGTGTTTTGACAGGTTGAAGGAAAACAAGACCTTTGCTTGACTTTGAGCACACATACAGTATGTACACACACACACACACCTTATATGATTATCAATATATCTTGTCTATGTAATGTACAAAGTGAAGTGTGTGTGATAAGTTAAATCTGTTTGGTATTTTAGTTGTGGTGGCTGCAGACATTTTCAGGAAAGTGAAGGTGGTACAGCTTGTTTCTCAACTGGGTTGTGGCCCAAAAATGGGTCACAGGTCTGTTCTGACAGAGCTGTGGGCTACAGGGAAGCACTGGTTTATATCTTGTGTCTGTCTTGTAAAATGGTACAACAGCTTAACTCCATTACATAACTTCTATGACATAATTAGTCAAATGTTAAAGGAATCGTTCAGACACAAACTAACACAACATCCCTACAGTATGTATGAACAGCCATTTTGAATCCATGACATTTTCTTCTGCGGAACAAAACTCCATATAACGGAAGTAAATGAGGACCACATTTGTTCACGAGAATCTGACAGAACTAACAATTTCCAATTCTTTATTTCATCCTATTCTCACTTCCGAACAATCGGAAGTCAGTCAGTCATACGAATACGGAAGGACATCATGGCGACTCTCATGTTTTGGTGAACTGTTCCTTTAAGAACATTTCATTCTAAAACGTTCTTTAAATTACAGGTTTGTTTTTCAAAGATTGATTCTTTTTCTCTCCGGCTGTGAAGTGGAACTAAACACAATGTATTTTTCCATGTATTGATCATGCCGTCACAGACGGACTGCTGTAAGTGCTTTTATTCGGTGACATCTCTCGGCTTTTTGACCCTCGTTGCTAACAGTAAACCTGTTTCTCACATCACTACCTCAAATTATCAGATACCTGTTAGGATTCTCCCTCAGATCAATACACACGCAAACAGGCTGTGCTGTCTCTCTCTCTCTCTCTCTCTCTAACATGGCTTTAATGGAACATTTTACCCATAAATGAAGATTCTGTCATCCTCTGCTCGCCCTGATGCTGCTCATGTCTGATGCTGAACTGGCAGAGCACGGCGCTTGCAACCTCAAAGTCATGGGTTCAATCCCATGAAACACACACATATTGATTAACATGACAACTGAACGATGAATTACATTCGGGTGTGTTGGATTTTAAACAGTTAATGTGTGAGAACATTTTTATGAAACGAGTGACACGTTGTGTTGATTTCAGTCTTTGATACGATGACCTCGGATGTCCTTGACGACATCATCTTTTGAGAAGACTCTGAAGGCAGCTTGCTTTGGGGTCTGTTATTATTTTGGGTTGTGTTATTGTGAATACAATGATCGTGGGAGAACAGCACATGCAGGGCACCCGGGCAAACAATGAACATTCTGCCATATTGCCCTTGACAACTGCAGAAAGGATTCTCTTGTTGTTTTGATTCAAAAAGCCATTTTCGAGGTGCTGGCACGCTGCACTGAAACGCTAATGAAACGGCAACCGGCAGCCGTGCGTATTTCCCAGAATGCACTGGGGCGGAAAGGAGCACTTTTCTCCCTGACTATTCATTCACGGCAAAAAGGCACGAGAACTAGGTTTCCCAAAGAAAATGTGAGTGCTGCTTGACCGGGCGTAACTCAACTCCAGAGTGTTGTGAGTGGTTGCCAGGGTGTTGCTATGCGCTTGCTAAGGTGTTCCGAATGCGGAGTGGATTGCTACAGGTGCTGGTGTGTTTTGTTTGGTTGTCAAGGGGTTGCTAGGGGGTTATTTACTGGCACAGGTCATACCTTTCCACTGCTAAGTCTCTATGATGTTCTGGTCTTTATATATGACTCTTGTTCTTTCTTAAAGGCACAGTAGTTCAAATTAATCAGCATGTTAAACACTGGTACTTGTTAAACAGCATGTTAAACACTGGTTCGTCCTACAACCAGAACATCTCTCAGATTGTAGGACGTTGTGTGTAATATAAAAAATGGCTTTTTTGAGTACGACCGTAAGTATGTGATTGGACACCATTATTCATCTGTTTCATCAGCTGCCAGACAAAAACAGTCTGATCGCTTAAAAAGTAATATCACTCCTCTTTTCAACAAGCCACGTGATTTGAGGTACAGTTCATGCCTGCAGCACACGATACACGAGTTACACGCCAAATTTAAGAGGTTTTGAAAACGTGATTACTTTGATGTGAGATTAAGGTCAAATCGCGGCCGTCTTATTGGCTGGGCCACTTGTCAGCGCACTTGGCTTCTGTTCGAGCACCATTCGTCTAGAGTCTTCTAGACAGCCTGTGGGAGCGCTTTTCCTAATCTGTCATTTTATCTCCAAACCCTCCAGCAAACAGCTCCAAGCTTAGGGGTCTGTCTCAAGCGCTGAACCCCAGGGTGGGGTCATTTTCTGGGGCCGTGAACAAGCCGCACATCCCTCCTCCATCTCTGCCTCGGCAGAACAACAGAATCGAGAGCTTTACAGAGAGCTTATGTTCACACCCACCATGGTGCTTGTTTGCGCCGGTCTCCACACACATTATCCTCTGCCCTGACCGTGACGATGCGTCTGAGAAACCCCGTACACACCTATACGATGGAGTTTTTGTAGCCGGAGGGATTGATTGTCTGGAATAGGTCAGGTCAGACTCTGTTTCACAGAGAAAATGCGAGGGATCTCAAACTCGACCTCATTTTCAAAGCGCTGGCACACTCGCTGCATAGCGAGTACGCAAGTGTATGTGTGAGTATACCAGTCAAATAAACAGCTGCACGCATGTATCAGAGTATAGTGATAATATCAAGGTTAAACTGCGTTTTTAACTGCTGTCTCTTGGTGTTTGTGGTCTCTTTTCTCTCCACTCAAACCCTCTCTGATGTAGGCCAATTATAATTTCACAGATCTCTTAACTGACTGCTCTGGTCCTCACTGTGGCATTTCCCATGATGCATCACGACGTCGTGGTGCGGGCAGAATCGTTAGCCAGACTCTGTCAGCTCTGGCTGATTGGGAAATATTGCTTAATTATTGAGCCTGTAATAACAGCCTGGCTTGATTCGCATATCTCATGATTCTATGAGCGCGAGAAAAGAGGCATATTTTATTCCCCTGCCCGTTGATGTTATGATCTCATACATCAGCTCGCCGCGCAGAACGGCGTTAAGAACGGTCACACTAAATACCCATTCATCAAACGCAAATCATGACCAGCGAAACGACCACGTTAGCAAGCGCAGCACGTGCAAACAATTCAGTTACTCTTTTACACGATTAAGCAACAAATGCTAAAAACACATTTTTGTCCGCGCAACAAGCAGCATTTTGTCGATTACATTGGTAGCCTCAACCCCATTAAAATCTCACTGGACCAAAATCACACTCCGAAAAACTGTTTTATAATTTTGTTTGTATTAGGAAATAAAAAAATGCTTCATTCTTTATTATAAAAATCACATTATTCTCATCGCTGCGACTGTCGAGTCATGCATCCATTTTATAATAAATGTGGACAGACAAATTGAGGTTTATCTGGTATTTTATCACACCTGATTAGCACACACCGTTTCTTTACTGTTTCTTAACTGTTTGCGCCAACCATCTGCAACAACGACTATTGAAACACTGACTTTACCGTTTACCGTAGTTTATGGCCCGTAACAAGTGAAATAAACTACGATAAACACACAAGCAGGATTGGTCAGTGTTTCAAGATGGCATCATAAAAAGCATCAGATTTTTAGTTTCCTTTAACGTCTGTTCCAACCATCTGCAACAATGACTATTAAAACCCACAGGTTAGTTTCTCAGCTGCCGCGCGGCTCAAAACGGCACGTTTGACGCGAGCGAGGCGTCTTTCAGCCTGACATTGTGTTAACCGTTCTATATTTAGACATCAGAGAGGATCTCCAATCTGCCAGCGCTAGCCTGCGCGCAGGTAAACAACGCTTAATCAAGACCACAGGTGAACCATGAAGGAGCCAGCGTACCGAAACTACCTGATTAAACTATTAAGCTAATAACTTTCACTTTCATTCCAAACAGAGGGTGAGAGAGTGACAGAATGAGATAGAAACGACAGGGCGGCGTGTGTAAAAGGAGTGTATTATCTGCTCTGAGAAAGAGAGATGATCTTTTGCCCTCCAAAGAGAAGCAGCAATCTGTCGCACTGCTGGGAATTCCTCTATCTCCGAAATGAGAAGGCGAACAAGTGGTGAACACGCCTCTGTTTCTTTCTATCACGGTGAATCGAGCAGACGGCGGAGGCTAATAGGAGAAATCAACAACAGGCGCGTGGTGGTAATGACGAGTTGTGTCCTTCATCTGGTCACCTCCGCTGTCAAACACGGCTAAAAATAAACCCACTGCATCATACCGGGACTGCACTTGACCCGCCGGTCAGAGGGCAAAGGTCAGACGCACAGCTCCTCATCATCCACCACAAATCTCCAGCCACAGGAACTAGCTGAAATGGTGTGAACATGACTCTCCACGCCTGCTTCTCAAAATTCATCATGAATGTTACAAAGTTTCCTCTTTTTTCTTAGCTTTCGGGGTTGGTTTGGTTTTACACAGCAGGGCGCTGGTTCCCAAACGCACTACAGCATGAATAACTCATGCAAATTACGGCTTTACTGTTTAGCGCTTTGCAGTTTACTGCCTTATTTGTACCTTTGAGTTACTTGTCATGCAGTGTTAACTCTTGCTTGTCACAGTCAAAGCAAATTGTGTGTTAATGACCTCAAATACCAGAATTGAAGGTCAACAAAGTCGGTTTCTCAATTTGTTTCTCACTGGTGATTGTTCAGCTTTAGTAAAACCATCATTATATAAATATTATAAATGATAACCAATACAAATCCAGTCATGACTCACTTGTAGCACAGGCCTTTTTAAACCACTTGTCTTGAGAGACTCAGAAAAGTTAATAAAGTTTTTCTATTTGAAACAAAAAACATCTCTAAAACTTTAAATTCAACAGAACTATAATGCGATGCATGTATCTGAGCTATTATTTTTGTGTGCATGACAAAAAGCCGTCTGTGTTTGTTATATTCATTATTTCCAAACCATTGGTACATTTCAACACAAGATGAACCAGTCGTCACTCTGGGTGGATCAATCTTGGATAAATGTATGTTTTTGAGGGGTGGGAGGGAAGAGGGTTGGGATATTAGAAAAAAGGGTGATAGGAAACGAGACTCTGCCAAAATGAAGGAGAAATCAATACGCCGAACGGGGGGTGTGGGTTTCAATTCATTCCGAAGCAGCACGGATGAATTCTTTCCAATTTCCAGCTAATATTGCCTTTCTGCACGCCTGAACTTTGCCTCGCCATCAACGCACTGCGTAAAAAAGCCAAAAAAAATCTAGAAAGCTGTCAAAAAACCTGACGGGCGGAAAAAAGAGAGGGTGGGGAAATGACGCCAGAAAGATGACCGCCGAAGACAAGACGCGTCCATCACACGAACTGTAAAAAAAGTGCCAGATGAAACCTGAGACAAATAAGAGAAATAAAAAAGCTTCATCTAATTCCCCTGGTGTTGTTCACTGGTAGCTAGAGGGGCGTGAGAGGGAATGAATGAGAGAAAAAGAGAGAGAGAGGTTGCAAAACAATTCCCTCTCCAGGGATGTACGGCACAGTAAAGCCGATGGCCCTTGACAGAACTAATATGGTGTCAGCATTGTACCATTTTAAAGAGCGAACTGGACTAAATTTGAAGGATTATCCAATGTCATACTATTATTTTCCACTTCATTTATGCCTGTGAAATGACAACAACAAAAAAATGGACACTTTATTTCTGTCAGGCGACTCTTTTCAAATGAATTCAGCTCGGCGTGCTCGCCGTGCTCGGAGGCCGTACCGACGCTTCTAGAGCAATCCACAAAATGACTTCGCATATAAACGTCAGCAGCACTTACAAAAAATATGAAAAGATTCCAGATTCATGTTTAATGGAGAAATGGCCGGTACAAGGAAAGGGTACGTAGGGTCAGCCAATCAGCTTCCAGAGATGTGTTAGTAATTAAATATCATAGCCCTTAAAGAGTAAGAGGGGAGTAAGTGTAAGTAATTGATTTAGCAATGGTAAATGTCATCCGGATATTAAACAGCACTCTGTCCGTTCCTAGAGGAATATTCTGGATTAAATCCAAGTTAGGCTAAATCAATGGCGTGCTGTTGACTGCCACAAAAAATCATTTCTCTATGCATTTACAACTAAAGTCTATGGGGCAAACACAAGTACTGAAAACACTGTCAAATTACTTTTAATTCTGTCTTCTACAGACCTACGGAAAAGACAAACAGTGTAACCCAAAATCACGGCATTGTTTATATCTTTGTGTTTCTAATTGATTCACGTAATAAAGCTTTTGCTTAATGTTTTTCATTTGTATTTTTCCCCTTTTAAAGCATCCCCTTTTTAAGGGATTTAATAATTAATGCAAAAATGACTGAACAAATTGCACAAATTACCTATAAAAAGGTTACATTTGCATCTGTGAACGCGTTTGTCCTCCGAACTTTATTTCCACAGCTTCTCTGTGTATAAACAGACCTGCGGATCTGCCCACACTGTCACGCGTCACCAGCACGAATGCCTGGAACAGCCGCAAAAAGCTGAAGGCTGTGCACACCGAATTACCGGCCTGTCACTCTCCTGCAAATTTCCTCAAGAAAATTGCCTTTGTCATCTGAAGATTGTATAAACTGTGAAAGATATTAAGTACAATGTTAATATCACAACCTTCAATTTGCACTAAATACATAACTGACAGCTATTTAATGCCGCTTATATTGTGAGAATGCAGTGTGCATGCTGTATTAACTTTAATCACCTGTCCACTGCAGGAAACAGTGACAGCAGCAAAACCACCTCCTTCCTCTCATTTACACACACACACACTCTCTCTCTCTTACTTACACACAGACTCGCTCCCTCTCCCTTACTCTCTCTCTCACATACACATACACACACTCTCACTCTCTCTTACTAACACACAGACTCGCTCCCTCTCCCTTACTCTCTCTCTCACATACACACACACACACTCTCACTCTCTCTTACTAACACACAGACTCGCTCCCTCTCCCTTACTCTCTCTCTCACATACACACACACACACTCTCACTAACAAACACAGACTCCCTCTCTCACACACAGAAACACACGCAGACTTACACACAGATTCTCTTTCACACACACATTCGCACACTGACTCACACACACACACACACACACACACACAGCCTCTCTCTTACTAACAAACACACAGACTCTCTCTCACACTCACAGAAACACACACACACACATTCACACACTGACTCTCACACACACACACACATACATCAGGTGTCCCCAAAATGCTGTCAGTGTTTTCTCACTATCAACAGAAGAACACTACAACGTGAGTTTACACTCTCGCTACAACTGTCCCTGTTGTCATTTGTCATTTTACATGACATCCTCAAACTTTCGTTGTTTTGGAGAATTTGAGGAAACGGGGAGAATTACTTTGAGTTTGTGTCTTGTGGCGTGTT
Organism: Botia kubotai; assembly: GCA_036877585.1. Lineage (NCBI taxonomy): Eukaryota > Metazoa > Chordata > Actinopteri > Cypriniformes > Botiidae > Botia > Botia kubotai. The sequence goes on from JAZGTI010001668.1 coordinate 19,598, forward strand.
AGAACTCTGCAGGGAGGAAGTGGACAGCTGCTGTCACCTGGCTAGCGTGACAGCTAACTCTGTAAACATCGGCTCCGCTGTTTACCTCATTCCCATAATGCAGCAGAACAGTGACTCCTGACAGCTGCTGGAGGAGCAGAGTCTGTGGGTGGGAGGCCAAAAAACATTCGGAGGAGATATTTTCAGAGATCAGTTTGTGGGGAATGAGAAAGCTTCCATGTCTAAGAATAAATGTGAAAGAGGTTTTTATCCATTGAGAGATTTGGTACGAATTACCACTCGATGTCTCGGAAGGCGCGCGTGCGTGAAGAAACAGTTCTTATTGATTTAAATTCTCTGTCTGCGTCCCAAGACACTTAAGCTGGCAGAAGCTACTGATGATATCTCCCTTTCATTCCTATTATCTCTCTCAATACCTAGATGATCTTTTCTTTCAGCTGTAAACTCCCTAACTCTGTTTCCTGTCACTCTTTCGAGTGGACTGCACACGTACAGCTACAATAACAACTTCAGCACCATGGACAGCACATCAGTTCAGCACTATGGACAGCACCAAAGCCTACATGACCTGACACAGTGAAAGAAACTGAGCCACGATTTACTTTCAATCAAAATAAACATAAATATCTTGTCACGCTGCTTTAATCATTAAGAAATGTAGAATGTAGAACTGAACAGGTCAAATTGCCCTGGATTATCAATGACAGGAGCGTGATGTATGCGCTGGTAAACAGGGCATGTCTGGGAAGTCCGACAAAACTTTCAGGTGATTGCGTCATTTTTTGGCTCTGGAACGGTTCCGGAATGGTGACTCAACAGTTTTTAATAGTGCGGAAAGCTCATGTAACACTGTTGAAATCGCAGAGATACAAGCGTCCTGCAAGATCGCTGCCATCTGCCAAAGCGACTGCGCAGTTCAGCGTCAACTTCCTGCTCCAGTTCACACGACTCCACTCTGAATGTGACTGTCAGCCAATCGGATCAAGGCTCTGCTTTGTGTTGACCAATGATGAGGATGACAACGTGGAGTGCGGATGCAATTTGGTCAACCTACGACAGAGTCTAAATGTCATCGCCTCTTTTAAGTCTGAAAGTGACAGATCAGTGTGAAAAATGATGGTGTAGAGGTGGAGTAAGGGTTCAAACTGCGTACTCAAAAGCATAAAATACAGGTTTAGTATGTAGGGTCCAGCTAGTGTACAATTCTGGCTTAGTGTATACTATAAAACTTTTGTTTTGTGGATCAGTTAACTGTGCTACACAAACTATTGTACTGGTACGGAACACAGTGTACAGGTGGAAAGCAAAGCTGCAGAGTCTCTTTAAAGAGACACATCACACAACAAAGAACACTGGTGAGAGGCTGTACATCAGCATTCAGATGAAAACACTGTTTGCAACACTGTCTCCCATCAGAACAGCAGGCATCCACGTCCAGCATCCACACCAGAATCTGTGAGAACTCTCTCCTCTGTGTTTCTGCATGCTGTTCTGGTCATTAAAGAAACATGTACTGTTACACGGAGTGTGACCTGATGTTTGTGTGTGTGTGAGAATTTACAATCAAAGCTGAATAATGCCCCAGTTTGGGCACATGTAAACATGGTATTAAAGATCTACTTAAAGTTACAATTCTTTATTCCATCCTGCCCTAATATGCGGAGAAAAACTCTTTATAAATAAGAGACATTTGCTGTCCAATACTATTTTTATTTTGTTCGAGCATCCCAACCAGCCCGATACAACAACACTAGCTCGACCAATGGCGTGAGTTTGGGGCGGGGCTATATGTTGGTCTGCCCAATGGCAGATGGAGAGAAGGTGTTTGGGAAAGAAGACAGACTTTTTATGCAAGACTGTTCGGCTACACTAGCAGGGCAAAAATTACATGAATCAAGCTTTTAACCAGCAAATACTGACAAGCAAAAACATAGTTATAAACATCAACCAGCCAGAAACATGGCTCAGCAGTTCACACACACACACACACACACACTTGTATGCATATCAGACAGCAGTTGTTCTTAAGAGCCTTTGATCAGACACACTCAGGAAGACACACACAGTTTTG
>JAZGTI010001668.1:21710-42151 GCA_036877585.1 Botia kubotai
TGTCAGAGAGAAATGAGGATTAGTCAACACGCCCACCACGGCAGCTAGAACAACCCCCTGCGTCGTATCGTCACTGCAGACAAACAAACACGCAGGAACACACACACAAGTCAAATAAGAAGGATGAGCTCAAGCCCAGAATGATGGTAGTGATAAAACAACAGCTGATACGTACACACACACACACACACACAACCCTGCTGTCAACATTCCCATCTCTTCTGATGAAGTTTCAGTCTCAGATCTTAGACAGCACCACCCCAGATCAGTGACTAACCTGTCTGTTATTTTGGCTTTTGTAACTGTTTGCAGTGACTGCAAAACCCTTTTTCTTCCACCACTGCTTGTTTTACCTGTATTATTGGTTTCATTTAATCCCACCCCCTTAAAGGCACAACAACATGAATTATGATTGGTCACCTCACGTGTCAGTCAAACTGTGTCTTCGGATACTCTCGCTTTGTGTTCTTTTCGGGCCGAATGATCCGGGATCTCTGACGCCGATATTTTGGAGATGCTGATACTTTGATCTCCTTTTCATCTTTTGGGAAGCCTGTGAAACGGGTCCCACTCATTCACTCTCTCTCTCTCTCTCTCTTTATCTCACACATCGGTGCTTCGAGCGAGTTCTGGATCCAATTGAAGCTCTAACTCAGCCTCTCATTCGGTTAATTAAGACCCTTAAGGTGCCCTTCGTCGCCGGTCTAGGGCGAACTGAGCAAGCAAACTGCAATCAACTCACCCCCCCTTTGCAAAGCTTAAATTAAACACCTAACGCTACCCATATTTCACCACCTTACTGCTTAACCGATACTGGAAGCCCCTGAGGACAAACAACTCGCCCTCAGACAGAGATTGTGACTCTCTCTCTCTCTCTCTCTCTCTTTCTCTCAACAGGAAGGTTCACCTTCTCTGTTAGTAAGAGACATTGTCCGACGTCCTCCTGGCTCCTGCGAGATTGTGTTTCTATTTTTACACCCGTTTCATTAGGTCCATTCATCTCCCATGGAGGGGCCTTTCTATGTATATTCGCTAGTTATTAGAGAGCACTTCTCGGTCGCCGCAGTGATCTAACAGCGGCCAATTACACCGCTGTGCCAGTCTCGCGCGCTGACCCCGTTGCATTATGGGTCGTCCCTGGAGTGTCGTACATCTCGGACCTTTGGTGGGCGTGGATTTCTAGCCATGCCGCTAAATGCCAATAGTTTGTGTTAAAGCACCTGATTAATGACAGGAAACAATGCTCAAAAACATGAAGCAAAAAAAGTCACAGACAGAGGAAAGTTGGGGGATTTAACTTAATAGGACAATGAAAGAGGTTTATACCCCTAAAGTCATTCCACAGCTGCGTGTGAGGAACGCAGTTACATCTTCATTATTGACTAAAGCTCTCACTCTCAAATCTCCAAGTTTATCCACATTTTCAAACATGACTCATCACACACAGTTATTGTGAGACGCAGTGATGGCTTCTTCTACAAGTCTACTGGTGCATCGTGGTGTAATGTGTCTTCACGCATCCAACCTGAATGGCTCAAATCACATAAATATTATGTGATTATGTGAATAATACTTTTAATATCTACTGTAATAATTTCATAGCCTGACTGCTTCTGATTTCAACAAATAGAAAAACAACTTGATGTTTCTTTAAAACTCTTCCTTTTGTTTTTTTTTACTGGCAATGGTGAAATGATGGTATATTTGTGTTCTTAACACTGAATTAATGGTAACACTGGTAAGGGTAACGCTAAGGTCAAGGGTTCGAATCCCAGGAAATGTGCATGTTAATAACATGCCTTTTTAAGTGTCTGTCAAATGCATAAATGTAAACACATGCTTAAAACAATAAGACACCAAAAGGTATGTTTACTCATTAAAGGGGCGCTCGTTCAAACCTTGTTTCTCTTCCTCCCATTATCTCTCTCTCTCTCCTCGCTGTCGGACTGGCACGACCTTGCGGAGGTTAATTTGTTTTACGAGTCACCCCGCGCATCAATCAGACGGCCTTTTTAAAGACGTCTGCACAGCACCAGGCGCATACGTCCCCAATTACAGCCTGGCCATTTCATTCCACCCTGAAGAACACACACAGAGACACCCCCTCATCATACACACTCCCACACACCCCCAACCCATCAGATCGCATAAGAGCAGCCCGCGTCAAGCGCCGCTTCATCGTTTCTCTCATTTCCCTCTCTGAGGGGAATAAAAAGAGCAAACAAGAACGATAAAAGAGAGAGAAGTTTCATGCTTGCGATAAGAAGGGAGATCAAAGATAATTGATCGTGGATTGATTGCCGTTCTGGGGTGTCAGTAGAGGATAAATTAAAAAACGCAAAGCAATGGTTTGAATGAAGAAATATCAGGATCTTAATGAGTATGGAATTCACTGTATTATACAGAGAGAGAGAGAGAATATAAGAGAGATATAAGAGACAGAAAGATATCAATATAAAATCTAAATATATAAATCTTTCTTTTAACATATGCGACACCCGTTTTTGTCTTTTGGAATGCTTTTCAGAAATCATAGGGCACCAAAGTATCTTATATTTCTGGAAGATTCCATAAAGACCACAAGCTATATATATATATGCCCCTATATATATATATATATATATATATGTGTGTGTGTGTGTGATGTATAAGACACATCTCTGTAGAGGTACTTGACTAAAGGACTATGTGAGAAAGCTTCCACTTGCCACTGTTTGCTTGCTTTATTCCATTCTTGAGGCAGTAGAACTGTCTCTGTCCCTCAAACACACACACACACACACACACAGATTCCATCAGACATTCCAGTGGTGGGTGGGGCAGGACGCAGGGGAGAGTTTGAAGGTGTAATTAGCATTCAAAATCTGTTTGCTGTCAGACTGTCTGAGTCATTTAAACATGCACAGCCCAGTGCACATACACACACTCTCCATATATTAGCAGCTAGGAGACACACACACACACACACTGTGTGAATCTCTCCATTCTAAGGCAGTACGCTTCCCAATGTTTGCCTGATACACACACACTGCTGCACAGAGCACGGGCCCTTTGACCAGACCACCAAACCATCAGCTCTCTAAAGTGAGTGAACCTGCAGGGTTTACCAGCTGCTGCCCTGCTTCATTCCAAACACACACACATTCTCTCTCTCACACACACACACTCTTACACACTCTCTCAAACACACACACTCCCACACACACACTCTCAAACACAACACACACACTCTCTCAAACACACACACTCCCACACACACACTCTCAAACACAACACACACACTCTCTCAAACACACACACTCACACACACTCTCAAACACACACACATTCTGTCTCTCACACACACACACTCTTACACACTCTCTCAAACACACACACTCCCACACACACACTCTCAAACACAACACACACACACTCTCAAACACACACACATTCTGTCTCACACACACACTCTCTCTCAAACACACACACATTCTGTCTCACACACACACTCTCTCTCACACACACACACACACACACACACACACTTTCTCTAACACACAGACCTGAGATGCCACATTAGAGAGTAACTCTCATAAACAAGGGTTTTCATATTATGATCATGATAATTACTGTACCCCAACACAAACCTGTTTGCATTATGTTACACACAAACGCTTGAACTTTAATTGTCCCCTCGCTAACTATACACCATGAAATAAGCTTGCTTGAGGTGGTATACAGTAGGGTAGATAGTTTCGAAGATAGTCACTAAGCTAGCTTTGAAAGGTTAGATCCCACCCTCCCTCCCTCCCTGTATATATTTGTAGACTCGTTTATTCCCTCCCCACACATCATGAATGAGATGATGAGATGTGTTAATGAACTGCATTAAAGTGACATTTATCAACACAAGTGAATGAAAACAATCTATATTTTCTCCGCGCTGAATTCAGCTCAAGTGGCACTCGACTTCCAGGACGTCCACGTCACCCAAATGCAAATCAGAGCATCTACTATCAGCCACATGTCAGCTGTTCTCGTGCTGCGTTCCTGGACATCTTAATTTCCCACAGATCTTCTGAAGAGAAAGAGATGTAATTTTCCTCAGGCTTATTGACGGGCAGGACGCTCTGTATCAGATAATGAAATGTCAGCACAAATGAGCTGTGTGTGAGTGAGAATTCTGCAGTGTGTGTGTGTGTGTGAGAGTATTGCAGAACAATACTGTAGACAGTATATAATATACATTGTATATATGAATATAAATACATGTTCCTGTAGGTAGAGCGTTGCCTTAGCAGCACAAAAGGTTGTGGGTTCGATTTTCAAGATAGAAATGACACTCTGGATAAAAGCAGCTTCTTTCATTTCTTTGAAAAGACCCGCCAAATTAATAATGATCCAGATAAAGCTTTGTTAAACTGACTGCTGACTGGGAGAACATCTATCTGCTCCTCACACTAAGATAACGACACACAAAACTTTGTCTATTATGCTGCCTTTAAAGTGCTTGATTTCATCGTTTTTGGAGCTTGACGGATGGTCCATTATGAACTGCCATTGTACGACAAAGAGCCGCATGACCATTCTTCAAAACTCTCCTTTTGTGCACCACAGAATAAAAGAACAGAATTTGGGTTGGAAATGACAAGATGGTGATTAAATAATGACAGAATTTTCATTTTCAGGTGAAACATTCGTTGAACACAATCATCAATCCTTTTGATGCATCATCAGCTGTAGAGGAATACAAATGCAGGGGAACACAAAACACCAGTGAATGATTACTGTTGGAGAAGAAAAATAAAATGTTGGTGTCACGCGAGCAGAAACGGGCATTAGTATGCTGCGAGGTGACCGAGCTTCATTACGAGCGATGAAAAACAGGAAGGCGATGGATCGATTCTCTTCTGCTCCATCCAGCGGCAGGCCCTTTGTGACCCGCACCCAGCCCAGGTTATGAGTTAGACGCTGAAATATCATTATTTCAAATGTCAGATTCCAGCAAACACACAGACCCGCCCCAACATGGGTGGGCGGAATCATTTGAAAGATGTGTTTTCCTTTTTCCGCAGTATTGGAAAATTCATTAAAGTTTTTGAGTAGTGAATACGTGTCATTTATACGAGTTCACACCATGAGCGTCTTAAACCGAGTACGAAAAGCAGCGCGAGTTGAATGCGTGTGCGATATTATGGAAGTGATGTTTCTCCGCAACCGGCAAATCATGCTGTGCGTGTGTGTGTTTGTGTGGGAAGGGCTGATATAGTTTCCTAAAACCATTTAGAAAATTGTGGAAATGACATTAAGCATCTAACATTATAAATTCCATAATAAAGGGAGGTGTGGGGTAAGATGCGCCACTCTTGAACTTCATCTCCAGGGCATCCAGATCTAATATGTCACCTTATATTTGCGGATGTCTGCTATCAACTGAGAATATATAATGCATCTATAAAATACAGCTATAGGAACATGCTTTAAAAAGCTGCTCCACGTTCATGAATTATGAACAAATAAACTTTGTGCACGATCCCATTCCTCTTATTGTTCTGCACATTATTTGCATTTTCATAAGGCAAGAAAAGTTTGATATTTAGAATATTTGGATGTTGTAAAATAATTTCCCACATACTGCCACATGCTGCATTTGGATACAAAAAGCTTATTAATCACTATTAGCTGCACAGTTAACAATGAAGCGTCTGCGCTACCGATAAAATTGTTCGGCTTAATACACTGGAAACTCACCTACTATAAATACATCACATTCATTTGTAAACCTTGATAAGCTATGACAGCATGAACATACAATCGCTCACATGTACCCATAAAGCACCTTCTTCATATTCGTCTAGTATATCAGAACACATTGTTATTGGTTTCACATATGAAGAGGTAAAAATCACTTACATACAAGCCCTAAAGATAAATAACCCCAAAACCAGCACGTTTCATTCAAAGAAACGCCCATGTAAGCTTTAATAACGACAGCAGCGGAAAAACTAACATATTAAGTGTAGAAAATCTGACCTTTAGTGGCAAAATTAGGATGAATCAGGAGATGCATGACCAAAGCAATACAATATGAGTGCATTCAAATAAAAAGGTCAATTTAAATTGTTTATCTTAAAGCTGCACTCCGTAACTTTCGCCTCACTGTCGCCATTGTTGTTTGAAACATAACGTCTGTTACTTTACAGACTTTTCATTACGTATGTTGAAGTCAATCTGACCCGACAGCTCAAATTACAAATCATTATTATAATCTTACCGTAGCAAATCAGGTTAAGATGTTGAGACGGCTTTAAACGCTGTTCTGTCATGTACCTGCTTAATAACAGATTTTTGGTCATTTGTTAACCGATAAAAGTTACAGATTGCAGCTGTAAGCACAAAGATCTAGGCATGCAGAATTAGGAGGAAATGTCTGCTCTCCTGCACCCGAGAGATTGAAGGGGTTTGTAATTAGCTACAGAGGAGGCTGATGGGGGTTTAGCCCTTTGCATGTCTCAGATCTGAACTCCAGGCACTGGAGGAGTAATTGGCCTGTCAGTGCATCAGACCTGTGGCCTCTTGAAACAGCCCTCGCGTGTGGCGGCTCTCCTCAACAAACAGGCAAGTTTGAGGAGGTTGAAGATACCACGCAGCTGAAGGTAAGGAGGTAAGGAGGTAACGACTGGAGAGGGGAGAAGCAGGTGCTAACTGACAGACGATGTTTGCAGTGATAATGGAAAGCGACGTTAGATTTGGATTATCAGGTTTTCGGATGCTAATTTGTAACACGAGTAGGGCAGACAGGAAAGCTCCAGTCTTCGAGGTGGTGTGTGAAGTCTATGATAAACGCACAGGTGATTCATCTCCTCTAATGAAGCTCTCACTGAGCTGCTCTGTTCATCTGCACACTGGCACTCACTACCTGCAGATCTCCTGGTGACAGATTCAACCCAACCCAAAGGTGGACTTTCTAATTATGCTCCTTGCTCTCACCTCTATCAATCGTCCCTGATCCCTGCTTCCATCTATCCTTAAAGCAATCCGTAACTTTATCTCTCAATTCTTTACGGAAGTCAAATCAAGCCAAACGGACATTTCCCGTCGCACGTGATAATCATTGATAATTTCTCCCACAGTCGTCGCATCTAATTTACAGACGCGCTTGAGAGTTCCCAGAGAATGGAAGATTATTAGCAAATAGTGAGTTACAAGCGATCATGTAGCTTTCAGAGCTAGGTTATTATAGCATACTAAAACCAAAACTATTAAAACGTCTCTGTTAACTGAAATCGTATAAATATAAATATAAATATAAATATAAATAAAGGCGCAAATATTATTAACAAAACTTACCCGAAACGAAAATTCGAAATGTTGCCTTAACAATAAACCTAAATCAGTTAAAGCTGAGGCAATAAAATTAATAACAGAAAGGAAAAACTAAACTAAAACTGAAATAAAAATTAATCTTATATAGCAATATTAAAAACAACAACAAAATAGCTACAAACTGAACTACAATTAACCCGAAAACTAAAAATATAAAAATGAAAGCTAAATCAAAATATTTATAACTACAATTAAAACAAGTTTCACAGGCCAATATGCTAATCACAAACTACTACTGTCTGTTTTAGATAATATCTTATTTCATCTCTATTGGAGCTTGCTGGTAATATCAATAAATATCAATCCACTTTTGATGTCTGGATTGTTGTCCATTTTTGGGTGATCTATTTCTTTAATAAACTTGGATGGTGGACTTACTAACGGATGGTGACCGAGCGTTCCTGTTTCTCTATGTGTCAGCTGGCCGAGGCAGGAGCTTCACGGAGGCCACGCTGCTCTATATATAGAACACACGTTCTGTTGATCTGTTCACACTTACTTCAGATAATTGTATTGATTTAATGTGTGGACTTTAAACAGCCCTCAAAAGTCACCTGTGACTCATTTAGGATTCTGAGAAGTGAGCAAACAGCAATATGTGGAGAGAGAGAGGATATCTGTCACCCAGACTGTGTGTAAGGACAATCAAGTGTGACTAAAATAAAGGAGTTTTGGAAGGCCTATAAAGCTATGAGCCAGCATACATTACTGGATTTCCCACGAACACACACTGTATACACATGCAAACAAGTCAAATAATTGAGCATTTTCAAACAATCGAAGCGGCATTAGCACAATATTGACACTAATCTACTCTGCAACCTCATCCAAACACAGACCATTCACACGCACAAACACAGTCGCTCTCACAGCGAAGATTATAAACAAACACACACGTACTGCAAACATGTAGCCCCACGATTCACAACAGCCCTTAACAATTAACAATAATGCAAACGTCTTAAAGCAACAATGCAAATCAGAACTGCGGCCGGTCTTTGCCTCAACCTCAGACAGCAAAAATTATCAAGGCTTCACAAAATGGCAAGCTACTTTCTGATTGGCCGGCTGTACATAATTTAAAGGGCTTCAACAGGGTTTAGGTTTTTATCAGTTCACCAGGAAACAAAGACAAGTTAACTAACAAATAAGTTAAATAACTGATAACTAATTTAGTCACTGGATTTACAAAGTTTATATGGTTTGTGGCGTGCACATTTTGTACGATTTTTAAGAGGGAGTTAGTAACACATAAATGCCACATTCGCAAGCAGCTTATTCTACCAGTTTCAGAGTTACGCCTGTAAAATAATCTCTGCTTTCATCATGGAAACTCAGACATGGAAACTATTATTGTGGTTCAATTTACTGGCCCCAAGAATTCACACAAAACGTATGTAGCTGGCCATTTATCATGTTGTTTTCATTTTTAATATGAATATGCTGTGCTAATATTCCGAAGTCAAACTCAGCGATGACTCATTGTAAGTCAAACTCTAGAGCCAATCAGAGGCCAGACGGGGGCTGTAATGACATAGAGGCGGGGCTGGTGGCATTAGGAACGGGTGTGAATTAGCAGTTGTTTGAAGGTGAGAGGGATTGTCCTCATCAGAAACGCAGTTGAGCACCGTCTCCATGATAAATAAAACACATTCATTATTTCAGCCCTGCTAATGAGCTGAGAGATGGAATGAGATGAGGCAGAGGCGACCAATGATTACTCTCTGTTTGGAGCAAGGTCATCGGCCGCCTCTCTCTCTCTCTCTCTCTCTCTCTCCCCTTCACCCTACTGTTTTGTTCTTTACCATTTCCATGAACGAGCATGTCCAAGCAAACAATTCCTCTCTAAAATGTTTTATAAGCCCTGTTAAATACCCTCGTTTATTTTATCCCTCATTTCTCCCTTTCTTTCCTGTTTGTCATTAAAAAGACTATGTGTGGCAGTACCACTGTACAGTAATGGTATCCAGTCCTAGCGTTCTGCGGTTTTTGCCCCCTGATTTACCCCGTGTTTGAAAGCCAATTAGCCGTAACTGAAGCTGGCTGACACACACACACGGTGATTGTGGGTAGTGTAGTTTCCTGACTGCGGCCGCCATATGGCAGTGGGAATCAAAGACGTGTCGCCCCCGACAACCGGTGGAGCGCAACCTTGTCAAAGTGACAATGAGAATCGCAGCCTGTCAGGAGACTTTCAGACCTGAATAAACAAGGTTTGATCTGGCCATGAGTCCAGGCCGCCCTGGCATACACAAAGAGACACACAGGCATCATTCTGCCTGCAATGAAAACAAGCCATTACATGATAAAAAAACAATGAAACCCACGCAGGGCTGGCGATACTTTCCACTGACTGTCTTCCAGACGTGTCACAAACACGAGTTTCAAAACAGGTAAGGACACCTCAGAGTCCGCTGTCAAATCTCTCTCCTCGCCTTCGTTTGAAATGAGTGTCGCCCGTGCCACCGCTGTCAGGCCCTGCATGAGAACATGCGCAGACACGCAGTCACAGCTGCAGTCTGAGAGCCTGTGACAGCAGACAGACAGCATGTGTCTGGACGGTATGATGCTGACAAGGTGCTAATTGAAAAACACACACCCTGAAAAGGTTCACCCTTAAGAGGGAACCATGCTGAAGCGAGTGTACATTGCCCTTCACCATGTCATATATGAGTTAATTAAAAATGTGAGACATTTAAAAGAACCGTCACCTAAAAATGAAATATATCATCATATATTCATTCACCCTCATGTCTTTGGAAAAGTGCATGACTGACTTTCTTTTGTGGAACAATGGTACATTTGTCACACTTGCAGTCCCGCCTCAGGCCACGCCTACTGCCGTTAACCACAACTAACTTCCAGATGAAGCATGACTAATTCTCCATCACTTTAAAACTTCGGCCCTTTACACAGTACACACGTCAGCACGGGGCTCGTTTAACTGACAGGAACTTTACACTCTGCATTATGTAAACGTCCGCAGATCAGTTTTAAATATTCTTTCTTGTCCTCCAGTCAAACTTATACCAAAGCCGATGAAGGTTAATGTGTTTATTAATGTGTTTCAGGCGGTCCCTCGAAAGCCCTCGAGGAGTGCACTTAAAAATTATCTCAGCTGAATACACTGACCAAATGCTTAATTGTGTCTTAAACGGTATTGGATGGCTGGATGAAAGCTCATAACATAGGATGTGTTGTACTGTAATGTACGGTCTAATGGGCATTCCATCAAATTTCGGCCCGGTAAACTGTAAACAGCATTAATTATTACATTCAGCTGCAGTGTGTTTGGAAAGCTGAAGAACATGATTGGTGTTTGCCCATGCAAACTCATTGGATGGTCTGGATGGTCGCCGGGTGTTGCTATGCAGCAGTTAAGGTGTTTTAATTGGCTATGGGGTTGCTGTGGCACCTGGGGGGTTGCAAGGTTACTTAACCAAAAGCGTTGTTAAAAAGATTCATTTTATTGAAAAGTCAAAACTTTACAATGAGACAGTCTTTTTGTTCTTCATTGTCTAGTTAGCACTGAACATCAAATAAGCCAATTACAGCGCCCCACCCAAACAGTGACTGGCCAATTGCAGAGCACGACCTGCACTCCAGCCAACCAGTTGCAGAAGCTGACTCGGAGTCAGCAATTAAAGCACAAGACACAGGCCACCAGCCAATTAGAGCCTGCCTCCCACATCTTTATTAACCAATTCAGAGAAAGTTACCTAGAAACCTGCTTCTATCGACCTAAACAGACCTACCGTAGAATATTGTCATCGCTGGTAACTGAAACACCATCTGGCATTATTTAACAGGCTGGCTTTCCATTTTCATAGCACGCGTAAACAAAAACACATTGATTAAAGCAAAAAAAAAAAATCCTGAAGTGTCAGTACGCCTCATTCGTGATGTCTAGACGTGTCTAGCGTGCGAGCGGGCAGCCTAATTCGTCCCACAGGCAGCCAAGCACGAGGTACTTGACAGAAACAGAGAGAATTAGAAATCACACCTGTAGCCTGAGCTAAATGTGTCAGCCACAGACAAGAGCTGGAAACAGATGACTACACACATTTCCGACATTCCGATTTTTAATCCGCCCACAAATTTCACAAGATGTGAAATATCTCTGCCACCAGAACTCCTCCTCTGTACACGACTATAAAAACAACATCCATATGGCAATACATCTGCAAGACCTTAACTATCACTCATAGTTACCAGATTTGCTCTCCTGATAGTAGGAACCGGAATTAAAAATGTGGATTGCGGAACGTAATTAATAATTCCGCTGATGGTCACTAACGACTTCAATTCAGGGAATTAAAAATCCTATTTATAAAAAAAGATGATCACGCGGTTGCTTAGAAACACACGTACGGAACTTTCCAGGGAATGTTGTAGCACGGATCGCCCCTCATTATAAAACACACAAACAAACTAAACGCTTCCTCTAATTCCTGACGCCGGCCCGTTTACGAAACGGTGGTGACAAAACCATCCGTAGCGAAAAGTGATGCCTACTTTTGTGTTTCTGTAGCTCGGCTCAGAGCTCGTGGAGACTGAATGAATCTGTCAAGTAATGATGTGCTGTTATTGTCAGACAGATCGCTGCTTCTGCCCACTCAGATTCAGAAGAGTCTCTCTTTTACTTCCGTCGTTATCCAAACGTCTTTAGAAATCATCTCTCGAAAGTTTCATACCAGCTCATGTTCCTTGTTAAAAACACTCCTCACTGCACTTCTCCACACCACATCCTTCTTGTTACCGTAGCATAGCATGTTCAACAAAAGCATGTTAGTTAAGAGCAGATACCTTCACCGGCAGTCTGAAAAAATAAAACGCCGGCTTCAAACCACCTACCGTCCCTCATTAAGGACTTTAGGTGAATGGTTCACCAGCACAGATGGATTTTGGGCCATGGCTCATCATTAATGCAGACGCTGGAGAAAGCATGTCTGGCCCTCCTGCTGAGAAACAACCCTGTTGAGATGCTCTAGTTGCCGCGGGTTCCGTCACCCGGGCGACCGCATCCCGAGCTCGGCAACAGAGGGGCCCATGCTGGGTGTGAAACAGGGCAGAGTGTTGAGGAGCTATCATACAATAACCATCAAAATTCTCTCCGAAATCAGCCACGAGACTCAGCAGAAATATAAACATTTACATTTTACATTTAGGCATTTGGCAGACGCTTTTATCCAAAGCGACTTACATTGCATTATACTATACATTGATCACTATACATTGAGTATGTGCAATCCCTGGGATCGAACCCATGACCTTGGCGTTGTTAACACCATGCTCTAACCACTGAGCTACAGGAAAGCTGTAGCTCAGTGTGTTAAGCTGTAGCTCAGTGTGTTAACATGGAGATATTTTCTTTGTCTGTCTGTCTGTCTGTCTGCAGTATCTGTCTTGGTGAGATTTCACATATATCAATATCCCCTTAACACACAAAATGTGTATATTCCAATTTAATTCCAATTTATTTAGATAGCACTTTTTACACTGTTGCAAAACAGCTTTACATATGAGAAAAGAGGAACAAAAAATAATGAAATACATATTTGCTCCTGTAGCTCTGGCAGAGCATTGCGTTAGCAACACAAAGGTTGTGGGTTCGAATCCCAAGGAACACAGCTTGCGCTGTAAGTCGCTTTGGATAAGTGTGTCTGCCAAATGTATACATGTAAATACAGAATATATGTATATATTAAATCAATCAATTATTAATACGGTTAAGTTGGCAAAACATTTCTATGTAAGAATTATTTTTTTAGAGCTATATGTTGGAGAAGCAGAAATAAGGCGAGAGCAAATAAAGTGTGTGTGTGTGTGTGTTTGTGTGTGTGTGTGCAACTCTCGCTGTGTGTGCTCTCCGACGCCCCAAAGTGTCTCAACAGGAGGAAAACAAAATCCTTTCCTTCTTTTCCACTCTGCTTCCACTTTGTCAGATGTAGTTTGGCTGTGTGCTGTTAAGCCAGTCTCAGCCTCATGCAGAAGCACAGTGAGAGGAGCGCATGGATCTCTGAAGCAAGCAAAGGGTGTGTGTTTGATCCAATCACCCCGTTAAATATACCACAGCTGTGGGTGACTTCTGCTTTTCACCATGAATAATGGAGGCGATTGAGCAGGAGGGAAGAAAGTTACTGGGGAGGGAACAAATATCTAAACGGAGCCGCTCGGCAGTCGGCATATACGTATACATGACCGTGATTGACTGCTGTGATGGTCCAGTGGGGCCAATTATAGAGAAGAATAAGAGAGGGTTCAGGGTTCGAGCCTCTCAAGCAGTATTCTTTAAGGGACTGAAGCGGAGTATTAATTACAAATGCGTGGATGAGTTTTAACACACACACATACACAGTGATTAAGTGCATTTTGAAGATTCAGGTTTCATTCTAATTGAAAAACAAAAGGTCAAGATCAAGTTGAAAAGTCAACAACATAACCACAAATACAGGAGCAATACAGACACACTCCCAATGTTAAGCTAAGATTTCGTTTAAAATGTGGCCTATTTTTACCCAAAACTTGCACGCTCTATGTACGTTCATACTTAATACGGTTCCTTTTACATGGCCTTTATTAAAATCAATCAATTCTCAGTCGACATCTGTCTGTATGTAGGCTGTAGGCAGCTCAGTTTCGAAACACATGAGTTACACACAAACACACACACAATTATTTCTTTTCAGCAGCTACAAACACATACACACACATTTGTGTATGTTTGCTGTAATGCAACAATTTACCGACGCTCTACTGCACACTTGTGACTTGCATGTCCATAATTAAGGCCAAAGTTTAGCTGCAAGAGAAAGAAACGAGAGAGAGAGAGAGAGAGAGAGAGAGAGAAAAAGAGAGAGACTGGAGGGAGAGAGAGAGAGCGAGACTAGAGAGAGAGACTGGAGAGAAAGAGAGAGAGAGAGAGAGAGAGAGAGACTAGAGAGAGAGACTAGAGAGAGAGAAAGAGGGAGGTCAAGGTTTCTAAACATAGTCCAGTGTGTCTGCAGGGACGCTTGCTCATTTCCACAGGGGACAAAAAGTTTGTAATGAGAATGTATGTGTGTGTGTGTGTGAGAGAGAGAGAGAGAGAGAGAGAGAGAGGGAGAGAGAGCAATATAAAGTTGAATGTAGGGCTCTAGCGCATTCTTTTACTTTCCACTGTAAAGAAAAGCAAGAATTACAGACCACAGAATAAAAAAATCATCCAGTTTCTCTATAAATCTAAGATTATGTCCCCACAGCAGCCGAATACATCTGTCAGTTGTATTTGAGGTGATAAATCTGGTTATGTTTACACAAGGCTGGGTTATGAAACACACTCTATAACTACAATGACTTCTTATATTTTCAAGGGTCACAAGAGAATTTTGGGAGCGAGTTTGGTTGAAATGTGTGAACAGAGCAGAAGCTGACAGTCACATGTTACAGCTATCAGGTAACGTGTGGTCACAAATCTATTAAAAATCTAAATGTTTTGGCAAAGCAGACACATACACTAAAAAGGTCGGTTGAAATACTAAACAAAGATTACTGTCAATTCACCCTAATTTCTCAAACATTTGCTGTCATTGTTTCATAGCACCCGCCAAAGCTGAGGTTTAAATTTTAAAAGCTCCTTGTTTGCTAAATCAAAAGCTGCTGAGTTCGCTCTCCGTCCTTGTTTACACACATCGACGAATCGAACGAGTTTATTATACACACGTGAAACTGAGATTAATGTAAAGTCATTTCAGCACTGATGAGAACACGATTCGGAGGGTGATGCAGGAAAGATACAGAGAATCCAAATAAATAAATAAACACGGGGGACGGAAGACAGAGAGTGAGGGAGGAAGAAAAGTGGAAAGGGTGGAATAATGAAGGGAGAATCACAGGTCTCACAAGGTTGTTTTTTTCTTGAGATAAATGAGTGTGTGAATCGATGAGCAGAGCCCGGGGCCAAAGCAAATCAAACATAAATCCAACATGCACATGTATGCAGCCGGCACAGTAACGTGACTTTGGAGAGAGAGAGTGAATTTGCGAGCGTTGAGAGAGGGGTGTTTACTGCCCACCAGAGTGGTGGATTGAGAAATATTGAGAAATAGTGTTTATCAGAGATTACACAAACAACACCACCACGGGCCACTTGTGTGTGATTATACACACCATTCATCTGCTTCCCACTCAACAGAATATTACTGTACACTTCCACAATGATAATTACCAACCGTACTATGAAAAACAATAAACCATCATATGTGTGTATATTTATTTATATATATATATATATATATAAACACACATGCACACACACACACACCATAGGCGTGAATGATTACCATATAAATATACCATGAAATTTATATGGTGCACTAAGAAATGTACATTTTAAAAGGCATTTCTACGATACATGTCCAGAAGGTGGTCCACAAGAACATTATACTACTGCACGATGTCAAAATACTACAAACCGTAGTAAAGCTACATGGTAAACTACTAGCGTGGCAACCTTTTGTGCTTTTTCGTCTGAAATTCACATACTGAATGCAACATACTGGCCCCTTTGTAAGATTATACTTACATTAAACTACAATAAATGTTTGGGAAATTGTGACCTTCTCCTAAAATACCTCTGTGACCCGGCAGATTGAGCTGTGTTTGATCCAGCGGTCAAAGTCTATTAGCCAAAGTGGTGTACGTGTCAGTCATACACAGGGTTCAGTAACATTAACTGCCCCTCAGGGTGTACGAACAGGTGTGTGTGTGTGCGGCCATGTTTTCAACCAACACACCTATGAAACTTCAACTCCCATAATTCTCCAGGGCCTTGTGACTAAGTAACACAGCCTGTAGCTCTGTGCCTCGTTTATTCTGGAAACCTCTGTTGTACAAGCGCATACAAGACAGCAGGGCGCATGTGGCCTGCAGCAGCGAGAAGATCGACGTGTGGAAACAGGACATCAAAATCAAGACTTACTCAAGGGCAAGAAGCAAACATCCTACTGGATCTGGATCCTAAATGGATCCTATCACACCGTGCTAGTTAGTTACTATGCATGTACATGACGGATAAAGCATGTGTACTCCAGGGCTAGAACCATACTTGTTGAGAAGCTTGAAAAAACACAGACGCAATTTAACTGTCATTGTGAGGCCCACAAGCATTTACATTTATGCATTTGGCAGATGCTTTAATTCAAAACGACTTGCATTATACTATACATTGTTTCGGAGTATGTGCAATCCCTGGGATTGAACCCATGACCTTGGCGCTGTTAACGCCATGCTCTAACCAATGAGCTACAGGAAAGTTCACAACACCAAGGTCATGGGTCCTTGGGTTCATGGGTCCAACCAGGACAACGTTTTCACGAAAATCTCAGTTTTGCTTTCAAAACAAAAACATTTGTTGAACGACACAGGAGTGACATGTTAAATGACACGAGAGTGAGTTCATAAGATCAATCATTTTCAGTGACCTATCTCTTTAAATGTCCGTGCCACTAAATGTCTTATTATTCAACTTTAACAAACTTTCTCAGCAAGATTTGTTGAAAATTGTTGCTCCACCATGACCGCAGTTGATGAGACACACAAAACTGACCATAAAAGTTTAGGTTTACACTAATGCGCTGCAGTGGCGCAGTGCAGGGAATGCGACGCTTTCTTGCGTGGGGTTATGAATCACGCTCTGGCACATTCCGGAACACGTTCAGTCGTGAAATTGAGCATGCGTCGTCAGAACGCTTTGCATTCCCGTAATTGTGTAGATTGTTTCGAGTCTAATGCTCATAATTATTAAATTCCGTCTGTGTTTGCAGCTTGAGGGAAAGTCTTGGAATTAGTATTCCAAGTCTGTTCTCCCCTAATGAGACAAACATCCGTCTGATTCGGAAACCACCGAGACGTTTTAGGAATGTTTGCTCTGCACGTCACATATCAGAGAATCTAAAAATGATAAAATGTGTTTTATCTGCTCTAGGCGTGTCGATAATATTTACTTTTGACACGAAATCACTCCGCCTCTTATCAAAAACTGTCTATCATTCCACCAACTTCCTGTATCCCTTTCTCCTTGTGCTCAACCTCTGGAATGTGCTCGGAATGGAATATTAGCATACTGCCTACCACATACTGCATGCTACGGTGCTGTCACCTCATCACACTGCATACTTAATTCAGTAAGTGGCATCCAGGTATTATCTTGGAAATAAAAACAGACTGTTTTGCATAACAAGATCTTAACCCTTGACAACCTCTGTGAATCACGGCTTACTACCGGTTCCTTCATTATAATTTAAACAGAAGATGAATCTGAGTGCATTGCGTTTTGGGATACACTATTCCACAGCATTTTCTCTCATTGTATACAACATCAGAGCATTCCACTCATACTGGAACGTCATAGTATACATACTACTGTACATACTGCAGAAATAGTAGGCATAGTACGGCAGCGTGCTATTTTGAACACAGCCCCCTCACTCTCGACAGTCATAAGTTCGTAAGTCTTTAGTTTGTCCTTTCCCACCATCTGGAGAGATTGTGTGGTTGCCTCTAAGCAGCTTATTGTCTGACCCACACACACAAACGCACAAAAACACAAACGCTGTCTGGAAGCACGTCCTCCATCATCCTCCTCACTTACTCACTCACTCACTCAACACCAGAAACACTTGGTGCATCTTTGTGCATTTCAGAGCAAGATCTCACTAGTTTAATATCCACACACCCACCTGAAGTAATAACATTGTTCAATGGCTGTAATCTGTGATATAATAATAATAATAATGATGATAATTTCGAAGCACCTTGTTATGGTAAAGGGCTTGTTAATGTAAAGTTAATGTAGCGTTTACAGCTTTCACTCCCATAGGGAGTAAATGTTGATCTCCCCGGCCCCACTGAAACTGTGCCACGCGTGTGTAAATACGCTAATCTTCCTGTTTTTACAGGCAATAATTAGCGTCATTATATCAGCAGCGTGAAGGCCGTGACTGAGGGGGAACGCCGGGGCGCTCGTTGGACAGAGGCATGTTTTCGCAATTAAAGCGCAACGTTCCCACCAAGCTGTTTACATGGACGCGCGTCCATCGAGGACTCTCTCTCTGAATGTCAAGCGCATTCTGAAGGCCATTATGACATCATAATGGAGGGCGGGGCTAATGGGCAACTCGCCAACTGACACGGCCGAAGACAAAAGCTTTAGAATCAGACAAATGACGGCATGGGAAAATTAGCATGACCTGATCATATTAGCTCCGTTTCAAGGGCTAGAGAGAGATCTCGCTGTCTACACAAACAGCTGCCTTTTTAGCACAAAAACCCAAATGCATCATTGAAATGTACACTTAATAGGCTATAAAACATGTTAAATGAAACAATGTAACTTATTATATTTTAACTATTAATGTATATATATATATATATATATATAAAATACTCAAATAGGAGAAAAAATTGGTCACATTTTGATCATTTATAATCAACATACTTACAAAATCAACATTTCCAACTTTTCAACCATGTGGTATAAAAAAGTTCAGATCTTACTGCAATGCATTGTGGGAATGCCTCGTGCACAGATGACGCGTATAATGCCGCCTTACAAATCGGTAATTTCTCGTGAAAGAGCGTTTTTCATACTAAACACTGCAGTTAATATAAAGCGGAGCACATTTGAATACCACCATTTGCGTGTGTGTGATTCATAGCATTAATTAAACATCTGCAGCGTCCCACAGATTTGTTATTAACACACATCTACAGAGCGACAGGGTAATTACTCCAAATGTGAGAGGATACAAAGAACGCGGACGCGATAAAACGCCGAATTCTAAACAATTACGCTCGACAAGGGCCACAAAGATCAACAAGTATCATATTGCAAATGTGTTTTCTCGACCTGCCCAGCGTTTCTCTCTATTCTGCGACTTAAAACGAGCAGAAAACGTTCTCTGGGGAAAATAATGACCTCTTTATGTAGCATTCATAAACAGCGTTTGCACGCTCTCTGGTGTAACGGAATATTCTAATAGAGAGCTGTAACTCCATTGTCAAGAACCTTTGTGGTGCATGATGGGATATTTCACAGGTCCTAACCTGTCTGCATTACAAGCTGAGCCTCGGGTCCAGTCTATGCCTTTTGCTTAATAAAACTCAATTCCCTTTTTCCACTGCTTTGTAGAGCCGGTTCCACTCGGCGGCCGGGAAAGCCTACGAGTGTGACGAAACCCGATTTGAGTGGCATTGAGGGGCCCGCGGGACTAGAGCAGAACCCGGATCCCCGTCTATCAACGCCAGTCTTCCGCGTCTTATGGACGCAAACCTCATCCATAATTCATCCTAACACGTGCAATTATGTGACTGTTGTAATGTAAGGAAAAATGAAATGCGGATCCTGTCTTTGTGCTGCCGGTTTAATAATTCAAGTGAATTGGATCAACAAAAAGCCCCTTTTCTCCAGTGAGACCGGTAATGGCGCGGGAATGGCAGATAAAATTCAATAATGCCCATTTCTTTACCGACCGCCAAATTGCTTTCATGGGGAAAATATCTTCCCTGGGACACTGTGCTAACTGTACAATTCATTTGGACGACTGAAGGCTGTCGGTTTATCATTTCCACTTCCACAGCGGACCCAGTAGAGGAATCACTTCCGAGCTATTGAAACGGCTCAAATGGGTATTATCCCATTTGAGCGCCATTCCAAGTTATTCCAAAACTGTTTGGGAATAACTGCAACACTTCCACCACCGCTAAACGTAATTAAGTTTACGTGCTTTGAGTTTCTTTACTTCGACTTTTAGAAGCCGGCTAAACAAGCTACTGTGGGAGGCTGACATTTGTATACGTTCATGTCAGACCTGGAGATAAAGCGCCACGACCCTGGAATATTCTCACACCCCAATGACCCGCTATAAAGTACCTCTGATGCATTTAGAGGCCTTCAGCGCAGTTGCTTTGACCTTAATAAAAGCCTTCACGGTGAGCTAGAGGGCTGAAACTTCAGCGTGTTCCTCTCAAAGTAGCCCCCTGACGCTCCCTAAAAATTTCTTTAGGCTATATTGTAAACACTCAGAGCGGTTTAT
>JAZGTI010001669.1:0-42144 GCA_036877585.1 Botia kubotai
GCATTAACTAAAGCGCACAAGAAAGTTCATCGGCGCATTTATTATCTCTGAATGCTGAAATCTTTTGTTGCCAGCATGCAAATTCCTAGCGTGCAGTCATTTAAAGTAAATAAACCTTTATGGGGTAACAGTAGGGTACAAAAATAACTGGGTACAGCTTAAATCAAAACCATTAATGTGTGTTCAAAGCTTGTTGGAGTCCTGGAGTCGTTTTAAAATGAATCCCATCAGGCTAAGGGAAGAAATTCAAATGCTTTTTTATTCCTCTGGAGTTCGTTAGATTGCTCTGTAAGAAGTGTTTTTGTTGTAATTATGTGACTTTGTTGTGATATATTTGTGTTTGTTTTTTATTGCTGTACATTCTCAAACGCCTCTTTATGTGCTTTGTGTTTAATATTGTCATATGTCTTCTAATTGTGCCGAATGGTGGCGATTACGAACAATCTGGCGCAAATTTCAGATTCCTCCGAAATCAGACTATGAAGAAGTATTATAATTATGATTGTGATTAACATGTAATCAGCACTCGTCGCCCTGCTGTCTTACTCCAGAGCTCTGTTGATGTCCTGGGCCGCTCTCTCCATCAGTGCGGTGCGGATGGACGATCGAGGGATGGACACCCGCTCGGAGATGGAGGAGAGAGGGGGCGAGAGACACTCGGCGGCTGCACAAGAGAGCGGACACAGCTCACGGCACAAAGACACCATAGAGTCCACGATTACCTGAACAAATCCATCATGAGTTAACCATCAATCTGTTCCCCAGCCCGGCTGTACAGCCGACTGTCCCACAGATATAAATCTGAAAGAATGAGTGGGAGAAAAATATCACCTGCAGTTCTTTATCAGCAGCTTTGGCCAGTTCTCCCGCCAGAGAGTCCAGTTTCTGTCTTACTGGTCCGTCCACTGACAGCACATGGGCCAGTTCACATAGAGACGGGTACAGCTGGAGCACACATGTGTTCGTTAGATTCACATTTACGTATCTTAACAGGATTGAAATATATAGACACATTATGTTTAACAGACCTTCTGTCAAATGACACATATCACCAGGAACAGATGTACTGTAGCAGCGGCATCTCCATACGGATAAACTGCGTATTTCTTTTGAATAGTTTAAGCCTGTTTTTTTCCCCACCCAGCAACTGGAAAACCATGTATGTATTATTTATGGACATATCTAAAGATATCAAAAATTAAAACGAATATTTCTGGCATCTGTTAGCCCAGCAAATCAATCGTTTGGACGAGTTTGACTGAATTTACGATCCTAAGAGTCTTTGATCTGACGGTTTATGCTTAAATGGTTGAAATTAGTTTTTTGTACCAAAAAAACCCCAAAGATTTCTGCACAAAGTGTTCAATCCAGTCTGCAAAGATTTAAGGAAAAGAAGACAGACGATACTGTTCAAAGGCACCGCGCGATGCACCTCAAGAAGTCGGGTTGGGAGAAAACACAAAGCTGTGCTGAGATGCAGCCACAAAGAGTGGCCATTTTAAAGACGCTAAAATAGCACATACATACTACATTCTGTCATTTCTGACTATTGCCCTAGAAGGTGGAAATGAGAACCAATCAGGAGTGAGTAGATGGGTCCAAACTTTTGCACTGAAAACCTTCAGTTGTGGTGCAGTTGTGGCCTTCTGGTTTAAGAGTTAGATTTGAAACCAGGAGGTTGCCGGTTTGATTCCCAATACCGACTGGACACAACTGAAATTACCAGCACCTTACACACAATTGCTCTCTGGGTGCTGCAGTGGTGCTCACTGCTCCGGGTGTTTGTTCACAAATTACTCTTCTGTACTAACTGGATGAGTTAGGGGGTCACCTTCATGTCTCTTCACTTTGAATTGTACAAACAAACACTTACTGCTCGAGAATTCCTGGCCTCCTTCAGGACCTGTCTGGCGGCTTGTAGCTCCTCCCCTTCGCCTGTTCCTCTCAACACACACACCTGCTGTTGCACGCGCACACACAGGCGCTCCATCACCTGAGAGACCAGAGGAGAGAGAGAGAGGCTGATCTCAAATCAAAGATCAGTTCATATTAGCATGTGAGAGAGTTACTTTTTCTAACACTAGAATAAGTAACACTTTTCTAGCTATAAGTAAACCATTCGTGGATCTGAACACAGTGGCGCTATAAGAACATTGTTCTGCTTGTTTGCCTCAACCAATGGTGTGAATTGTGGGCGGGACTATCTGAACAACGTAAGATGGGGACAACGTTCAGGAAATAATTGGTACTTATAGCACAGAATAGTAATTATTTGTGTTTGTAGCTGTTTGTCGTGCAGAAATGATAAAATACGGTTTTTAAACACAGGTCTATCTAATAGTGACAGGCTTATACATTGGCCAATAAAATAATAATAAATCCGACAGTATTTGATCGCTTTAAGATTGTTAGCATCACCAAAATGTAACGCTAGCATCTTCATTGAAGAACACACTATTTATAAGTATTTTTTGTGAGTTTTGAGTAAATAGGGAATTATAAATATGACTTTTTAATGTTTTTTATTATTTGGCAGCGTCCAATAAAAAGCCACACTATGTTACTGAACATTTTTAAATATGTAATTCTGTTCTCAGAAAGTGTCTGCCATGAAACCCTTGACAGTTCATGACTTTAGGAAAGTCAGTTTCAATGTAGATATTTTAGGAAATGCAAAGAAATGAAACTCACTATTTAATCCTTAATTAATCTGAGCTAACAGAACTGAAATAGAACTGAGCCAAACTCTGACCCAGTTACAGACAGCCACAGACCCGCATCTACCCGTCATATTCTTCCTGGGCTGGACCTGCTGATGGCCCTGAATCAGAGGCGCAGTAGCGGAGAGAGCGAGACAGGCAGAGACAGACAGAATGTGAGACAAGCACAGGAAGTGATCAGAACCTGTTCTGCAGTGCTGGTGACCAGGCCCTGATGCAACCGAAGAGCCTGTTTCTGAGAGAAGCGTTGAGTTTGGTTATTCCTTAACAGAGCCCGCTGGATCTGAGAGAACCACAGAACAACAGAGAGAGAGACAGACAGACAGGGAGAGAGAGAGACAGCAAGAAAGAGAGAGAGACAATACTCAATAATGGCACAGAAAGAAACAGTGATCCTCCGATAAGCCATGCAGTCATGTGTAAAGGATTCTAATTATGCCGCTGATTAACAAAAGATAAATGTATTATCTGCTGTGTCCCCGTCTCAGCAGTGACTTTGCAGAACTTTGACTCTTCTCTGGCTCATTAAACACGTGCATAAACATTCACCGCTGTGGGACTGTAAATCTCGTGAAATCCGCACACACGGCATTATAGAGATTTAAAGCGGAAAACCGGATTTTCCTTGTTCTCCGGAAATAAATGAGTTCTATGCGCCGTGAAAACAAACTTTCAGAGCACGGAGCTCCACAGTCTCATTGAATCTACACTGATGAAAATGACTCGTTTTCAAATCCTTGTGGTTTTTATGTTCGCTAGTATGTGACTGACCACATCAGTACGTTTTCAGCATTCAGCAAATATGCCTATGAAGGAGACATGTAAGAGGAGGAAATAGGACTGGTACCGTAATTCCTAAACAGCGGAGAACATGGTATTAGTGTAAAATTCCCAAACACAGGCATATCTTTCAGAAGGAGCCCAGTGTTATAAACTGGTTTATTTTGACCAAGGTCCCTGACCATTTCGGTCCAATCCAAAGCCAAAGTTTTACATTTCAGTCATTATTTATTCACCCTCATGTCATTCTCAACCTGTATGCTGTTATTTTTTCCATACAACCAAGAGCTAGCAGACCAACCTCCTATTTGATGAAGCTAAATGAAGCTTTCATTTTTGGGTCTGTGACGAACTTGTTTTGTGCATCATGAAAATAACAGCATACATGCTTGGAACACAACTGTACACACAATGTAGCACAAAGATTGTTGAACCCCACAGTGAATCTGCACGAAACCTTGAGTAACATTCAAAATGGCCTCCAAACAAACAAACAAACAGAAATCATAAAAACACAGCAATCTGACCTTGGTTAGTGCCTGTTCTGTCTTGTCGGGGGCACTACGGTACGCCTGCGTGACATCACTGAGTGGGATGGGCATATACTGCAGAGTGAAGTTACTGAGGAGAGAGAGGAACCGTGGAGAAGAAACTCTGAGGTTTAAAGCTTTCCTCAAACACCACAACACAAACACAGAAGCAGTTGTGAAAACTGTTATTTGTGTCTCAAAAACAAGTTGTTTTAAACCTTGTTTTTGTATTCCTTCTTTCTTTTTATCGAGAACAACTTTCTCATGATGACACATACAGTTCTCTGAATGGATCTCCAAGTTCAGTTCTGCTAAAAACAGTTTCTACATGAAATGTCAGAAGAACAGATCTCCAGGGAGGAGGAGGGTTCCCAGGACAAAAGTTTAACTGTGCATCACAGGCAGGTGAGGGAGCTGATGAAAGACTGTGCAATCACACACAGTTTTATGTAGACATGCACTGGAAAGTTCTTCCTGCAGGATGATGTGGTAAAGTTTTGGGGATGAGTGAGTCACAGTGTGTATGCATTGAGAAGCATGCATCACATGAATATCAAAGAGTGTGTCTGTGTGTGTGTGTGTGTGTGTGTGTGTCATACTGTTCTAGGGCTCGAGCCACGTCTTGGAAACCTGTGGCAGACGTGTTGTTTCTGTCCCATGTCACACTTCTGAAAGACAGAGAAACAAACCCAGACAAAGAAGTGCAATGAACTACGACGTGTTAAATTGAGCTATACTCTTACTAGTGATTGAAATCATGAGATAAGTCACCAAAATGTAAAAATAAGGCATAAAGGGAGAACATTTGAATCTACATAATCTAATAAGTTTTCGAAGGAATTCCGCAAGCACTAGAATAGAAATAAAATGAAGAATGGAGATATTCATTAAAAACTTTAAAGTTGCAATACGTAACTTTTGGTAACTTTTTTCCATAACAAACAAAACATCAGTTATTGAGAAAGTACATGACAGATCAACACAATGTCCCTACCTTATCCCAATTCACGATAGTACGTTTATAATAATTATTCATAAAATGAGCTGTCGGTTCCGATTTGCTGGGAAATGTCAATTTCATGTTTCAAACAAAGAACGTTACGGATTGCAGCTTTAAGCAAATTTAGTCCCATCCTTCTGCTAGATATATATAGATCTCTGACAGCATGCAAGCTCATAAATGCCCTCTATGGGTGCTGTGCAGTGATATAAACAGTAACTACATGACCAGGTGTTTTGCACCATAGCCGTTAGCGTATTGTGTATTTAGCACAGCTGAATCTCTGTCAGCATCCAGGACTGAAACTTCAGTGTCTGTTTCACAACATGTCGACTGGCACATACAACACAGCAAACAGCATCGCAGAATCAGACACCTGAGTGTGGTGTTGATCTGTAAGGCTTTGCTGAGCATCCTCGCTCCTGTGTCCTCCAGTCCATTCCCACTCAGATCCACCTTCTTCAGGCAGGCGTTGCTGCCGAGAGCGTTCACGAGCACCGTGCCCCGCGAACGCAGCCGGGAGTCAACCAGAGACAGGCTCTGCAGGGCCTGTCAGAAAAGACCAGCAACAGGGAAGTGTGTGTGTGTGTGTGTGCGTGCGCAATGTCTGTGATCTGTAAAAACAGCTTTTAATAATTGATCAAGCACTTGGTGATATCTGCAGTGAGAGGGGCTGTGTGCCCTGAAGGAGAGAGATTAGAGAGAGAGAGAGAGAGAGAGAGAGAAGAGGGATGGATGGATAGATGGATGAACACTAGTACTGTAATACACACTCATGTGGGTGGGGGAAGGACAGACTGTGTGTGTGTTTGAACTCAGAAAGAGGGCGTAAGGTTGGCACAGGATAGTGTTAATCCTGTCAACAAAATTACTGACGAAAATGTTTAAACATCCAGCTGGTTGTTCCCGCAAAATAAACCCCTTCAGTGTGATACCAGACCCCAGCACTCGGAATCTTGGGACCTGTCATGGTGTACGCATCAGCCTGCTGGATGTACGCATCATCGTACTTATTACACAGCTACTTGTCATGCACTACAAATGTTGGCATGAGAAAAGAGACAGCTGATGTTTACATTAACACATACTAAGGGTCAAGATAACTTAGTATGGAAATAAATCAACACTGGAATGTCGCTACTGACCAATCAGAATCAAGTATTCCAGCATATTAAACATATCATTTAATAATCATGATAACACATTCTTTTCATGTAGACTTTTTCATAGACGAAATAAATCAAACTCAATCAAACACTCTATGTGAAAACTGCTCTGTATGTTCTGTATTTTATGACCGATATTTACCATCTGGAATTTTCACCAGATGCTATAGTTAAAAGGATAAAAATGAAACAATATGATTATTATTTTTGTTACAACAGACAAAAACACACAGTGTAAAATGTAAAAGTGTGATAATAAATAATATAGCAACAGTTGTGTGTTACAGACAGTTTACAGACAGTTGTGTGTTTGTGAAATACTTACACACTCCTCCTCTTGCACAAGATGCACTAGTTTCTGCAGAACCTCGTCCAGAACCCTGCAAACACACACACACACACACAAAACTGCATCATCTCAAAGATTAATGACACATCACACACCTGCCCCCGGTCTCCTCCTCTGCCTCATGCTTTCCTGAGAGCCGCCTACTGTGCGCTCACATTTGCTGTGTGATTGCAGCCGATTTCACAGACTTTTCTAACCTGTTTACCTCATCTGCCTGTACCAGTGTGGATATCTGTTGTATTGCTAATCCTTGCTCCCTCTGTCTCTTTGGGTGTTGTGGCTTAGTGGTTAATGACCTGAGGTGGTAGATAAAAGGGTGAAGGTTCAAACCCCTGACCTTCTGGGTTAAATGCTACTTGACATGCTGTCTCTCAGTTAGAACAAAGGACAAATAACTGGTTTACAATCAAATGAGCACAAAGTGCAGACCAGTGAATAAGCTATACACGTGTTAGCACGCGACTTTTGCCGACCCTGTAGCTCGACTGGGACAACAACAAACAGTTCATGAGTTTGATCACAAGGAAACACACATACTGTAATGATAACTGTGTCCCTTTAAGACACTATAAGTCATTTTGGGGAAAGTGTTTTCCAAATCTAAGATAATTTATCTCTGCAAAGTTATATGCATCGTACCCTGACTCCACCCACAGAAACAGAAAACCAGACGTTTATTCATCTTGAGTAGCAGTTCTATTTTAAAATGACAACTTCACAGCTCCAGTTCCTTTTAAAATGAAGGATTTGTGTTCAAGTGTTGTGAATTTACATCAAATGCTCAAACAAAACCACAAGCTTCACGGTTCTGCTTTTAAACCCTCTTGTCCACCTGTCTGCTTGGCCTCCGTTATAAATTCATTACTCTAAATGTGTTTTTGTTTGTTCTTCAGGGCCAAATCCAGATGATTTTCTTTGACAAATGACAGAGTGACACGGCTGCACTCTGTCATTTGTTTAAACTGTACCAAATCAGAAATAATCTTTTAAACGTAGGGTAGGCAATTTTGGACAGACTAGCAATAGCAAGCTAGCTTTGAAAGCTTAAGATCCCACCCACCCATCAGAGCGCTATTCAAAGCCACGCCTCCTCCAACAGTGCATGGAGATATGTGCAAATACATAGCTTGACAGGCAAGTTGGACAACCTATCATTGCTTTAGGTCTGAATGCAATGATTGGATGAACATTTTATGGTCCTGTGCCTTCCACAAAAAGATATATATTAAGATCACTTAGTGATTGTTATCAGGATGTGAAGAGACTTTCAACCAGCATAACAAAATGTTTCTGTAACAAATTGCATACTCTGCCTTTGAGCAAGGCCCCGAATCGTAAACTGCTTTAGGAACTCAGCAGCAAAATGTTCATTTGTAAGTCATTTCAGATCAAGACATCTGCCAGATGAGTCTCTATGTGCCATGCCACCCTCTTGGTCAGAGATCAAGTACCTGCCCTTGATGTTAAAGTTCTTGCCCAGGAGCAGGTGTTTGAGAGATGGATGTCTGGAGAAGGCAGGAATAACAGAGAGGAGATCAGCATCCAGCCCTGAAACCAGCAGAGAAATACAGTACAGTCAGTCAACGGCGAGTGAAGAAAACACAGTTGAGGGGAGAGAAAGAGCGAGACAGGTTGAAGGTCAGTGAGAAGAGAGGACAAAAGCTTTCTTTGATTTATGCTGTTGGGTGGCTCACCGTTGTCTGAGATGTCCAGTGTGCTGACGCAGGAGACTCTGGGGAAAAGATCCTGTATTATTCCTGCTCCAGCAGACCTGAGCTGAGAGACAGACAAACAGAGTCAGAGAGAGCGAGAGACACACACAGAGAATGAAAAAGAGGCAGGGGAAGATGGGGCACACAGGGGCAGGGAGAGATAGAGAGAGAGTGAACACTCAAAGGTTCTAGAATGTATAATTTATAGCTGCAAGCACTCATTCTTTTCCAATAGCTCAGCTGGCAGAGCATAGTGATGTTGTCGTATTGCCAAGGTCGCGGGTTCGATTCCCACACAAGCTGATAAAATACATACATACCGTATCTTGAATGCATTGTAATTGGCTTTAGATAAAAGCATCAGCCAAATTAATGCATGTATTAAATATTTGACAGCATTTTAATGTAATATTATTACAATTTTAAAATTATTTATTATAGTTAGCTATTTCATTATGTATATATATGTTATGAATATATATGTATGTGTGTGGTTATACGTGTATATTTGTGTATATATACTGTACACACACACATACACATACATACTCTGGTGAGTATTTCCTAACGTAGACTTAATATTAAAAATGACTTTTTCTCTTTAGGTGACACCTTGGCTACAATGAAAAACAGTAATATCAAACATTTTTACTGATATTGCATCGAAAAAAATAATGAAGTTCAGTGAACACAGGTTGACCTTTCGGGGAATCACATTATATGGAATAAAATGTCACAATGGAAACACTGCATCAGGTACATTAGCACATTAAAGGTGTTCTGTAAAATGTGACAGTTCTAAATGTTACAGTTAAACAATTATGAAACAACATATTAAATAATACAACAGCACGACCTCACTATTGTTGGATAGAAATAAATGGTAAATAAATTGTGCAAATTTAAAACATGGTGACAACCTTGTTCTAAATTCACAGTTGTGAGTGTGCTAAGTAGTTAAAGTTAAAATCGGTTAGAATATTTTCATTAAATAGTTGAAAAAAAATGGCTGCTTTTGATTTAAGACCTTACTGTTAATGAGATACGGTTCTTGACAACTTCCCACCCTGACAGCTAGCCCTAATCTTCCCCTATTTCACACAATACGTTTATAATTATCTCACAGCTCAGAGAGTCAGAGACTTGCAGAAAGCAGCTTTTAAAAACACATTACCTTGAATTAGAGACTTCCAGGGACAACAAATGAAATTTCAGAATTGTTTTTTTGGGGGCGGGGTCAGAATAAGGCAAAGCATGCCCTACAGAGTTAAATGCACTCAGCTGAGAAACCGTGAAATGTTTATAAACGTTTCTGCCTGACTAACCCTGTAGCAAAGATACCTCAGCAGGACAGGTGGCTTAAGCCAAAGGAGGACAAGCATTTATAGAACTCAAGACAGATTTAAGGCAAGGAGGGGGAGGTTGGGGTACCTCGCAGCCACTGATGTCCAGGTTCAGATCAGTGATGTGAGGATTGGATGCGAGTCCGAGAAACAGAGCCCTGTGGAAGTGAGAGCAAAGAGACAGTAATTGCCGGCGATATTATACGCCTCATTGAATAGACTTAGCGTTTTATTGTCTGCCGTCATGGCCGATCTTCATAATAAATCAAATCACAACAGGTCTATACGGGCGGCGTCAAAGCGTCATGCGGCTCTTAAAGGATTAAGAGCTTAGAGATTAGTGCGACTTCTCCGCTGTGGGCCGGTGGTGCTGAGGGAAGCGCGCTGAAATCAGGTGTTTGGCCGGGTGTGACGGCGCGCCGGGCGCTTGCTTTGTGGTCGCGAGCTGTGAGGAGGCACGACCCTGTTTGAAATGCTTCTTCAAAACGTTCAGGTTTCCAAAAATAGAAGCCAGGCGAACATCTCGACGCTGACCTCGGTTAGCGCTGGAGAGCTCTCAAAAGTTGAAATAAATCACTAGAGCGCTTTTCTAATGGGCTTGTCACACTTTTTCAAATTGTTACCCTGGGGGCAGCCGACACCCGGGGTTAATGCAATCCTGGACTATCTTGATTCATATCTTACACTGTTTTTACTTTACCACGGGTTGGTAATCAATTACGGGTAGTCTGGAGATGAATACCAGCCCCTTTGATTTCTTTGCCTATGTTTTACCTCAACGCTTAGCCTTAATTAAATACATGTATCGTACACATATTGTGTAATATAATTGTAAGTCATTTGCAATGTAAACAAAACAGCCAATTAAGAGCACAGTGTCAAACAGCAGTATAATACACAGATTTTAACAATACAGCAGGTGATAGTTTGTATTATATGAATATGGGCACCACTGCACTGTAGCCCCATTCAAAAATTACAAACGCCAAACGTTCCCAGAACCATAACACGACCAGGTGACCAGGCTCACCTCAGCACGTCGGGGGGCATCTTCATAGAAGCCAGACTGATGTGAGTCAGGCTGAACGCGGAGCTGAAGAACTGGCGAAACGAAGGGAGCGTCTCTCTCACTTTCCTACAAGTGTGACAGAAATAAAGGGGAAATTTTATTCATAATACATGAAACCGCACTTCACAAGCCCTGAGCAACACGCCAGAACGAGGCTCTGAAGAATACCCTCCGGCTTGTTAAAAATGGAGCCTTTGTATCTCAATTACGTGTTACACATTTCAACAGCGTTCAACGTTTTAACAAGCAGTCTTGGTTTGTGGTCTGAAACTCTGACCCAAACAAATAATTCATCCAGGTGGGACAGAAGTAGATGAGAGAGAGAGAGAGAGAGAGAGAGAGTGAAGGATGCTGGGAAGGAGGGGGAGGAGGAGAGAAAACATGACAGTTCATGATAACATTTCTGTGTTTCACAGCATGTCCCACACAGTGACATGATCATTTAAGTGAGAGAGGAGTGCTAGCTGAGTGTGTTAACAAGAGCAGAGTGTTAAGCGAACATTCCCGTTCAATATTCATGAGCTCTCGGTCTTTTCAGCTCTGCCAGATTTACATTGCTCTCGTCACATGACATTTCCTCACACACTCATACATGCCCACACGCTAACTCATTCATACAGAATGTTTGTAACCATGCACACTCACTGGCTCTATGTTTGGGTAGCTTGTACAGTATGTAGGGTGTAGTTGGTAAATAAAACGTCCCCTTTTTTCATAGTTTTTTAGTTACTGTATCATCCCGTACAGTACATTCTTTTCCTGTAGCTCAATTGGTAGAGCACGGTGCAAACAAAATCCCAAGGTCATAGGTTTGAATCCGAGGGAACACATATACTGATAAAAATGTAAACATAACATTTACGTTGATGCATTTGGCAGACGCGTTTATCCAATGCGAGTTATACTGTTCATTGGGAATCGAACCCACAACCTTTGTGCTGCTAACGCAATGCTCTACCCATTGAGCTCCAGGAACACATTTTAGCTACAGCAAGACGTACACCCAGTTACATTCCAAATTGCTTTGAATTAAAGTGTCTGCCAAATCCATAAATATTAATAAGTCGCATTTAAAAATGCTACAGTGTATCAGTAAATGCACGTTGTGGGCCATCTCACCCCATCGTTCTCTGCATTTCTGCATGCGGGATTCGCTCATACGCGAGTGTGGGAGTCTGGGTGGGTGTTCGTGAGCGGATGAAATTAGCATGGGAGAGAGAGAGAGCGTATGTGTTTGTAAAAGAAGAAACGCAGAAGAGTTCAATATGCAGACAGCCAATCATCTTCAAAAACACATCCCTCTGCAAATTCAAACCCAATTAAGAGCAAATGAATTTGAGGGAGCGGAGCGCGCAGCAACCTTTGAATCTGAACAATTGCGCTGCTAAAATTAGCCTCGTCGCTCACAGAGTTTCTCATAATGCTGTTAGCGTGGTGAGAGGGGAGATGGAATTGCAGTGCGGTTTCAAAGGGAGTCAGGTAAAGAGATGGATCACAGCGTCTCCATATCTGCTTAGCCTACAGCTTCACACACACACACACACACACACACACTGGTACTCTTATCATTGCAAAGACTTTCCACTGACTGGTTTTTATACTAATGGAATGTTTCTTGTACATTTTAAAATATTTTATTCCAATACATACTAATGGTGCCTTTTGCAGTTATATATTAAAACCATTAAAACATTATTTAGTAGGTTAATTAAGCCATTTGAGGTAAAGGACAGTTGAGATGTCCTCATAAAACAGTACATGTCATGTTTCATACAACGTGAGGTCATTTTTATCCCTGGTTAAACCAGTGAACACACACACACACACACACACACACACAAACACACGCACACACACACACACACA
Organism: Botia kubotai; assembly: GCA_036877585.1. Taxonomy (NCBI): domain Eukaryota; kingdom Metazoa; phylum Chordata; class Actinopteri; order Cypriniformes; family Botiidae; genus Botia; species Botia kubotai. The sequence goes on from JAZGTI010001669.1 coordinate 12,536, forward strand.
CACACACAGTGGCTTTGGAAGCTACATTAGTGATGACCTCTCACAATAGTTGTCAATGGAGGATGATATTTTCTACAGGTTCACCAAAGGACAATTTGTGGGAACAATTTTGTCTGTAACACACACAGACATTCACAAACATCTGATTTTGCTTTTATGCTTCTAGCAGAAATGCCATCTGTGGGCGTATTGGTCCATAAACTCTATCTGATCACTGATGTCCCACTTTAACTCATAATCACAGACTGGCATCATCTATGAAGGTACTTTTCCCTGCTAGAAAATTCACTTAAAACCAACTTCTGGTGGTAAGTGGTGATTCTATCTGGTTACTTATGGGCACTAGAAGGCCTAAGCTGATCTAGACGGTTGATCTGCTGGACTACCATCTGGTGGGGTGGATTTAATGTCAACCTGATGGACCAGCTGGAGGAACATCATAAACAACAAGCTACCATATTGTAAAAAACATTAAGTCACTTATGGTCATAAGCAGCTTAACTGCTATGACCGAGAAGGTCTACAAAACGTTCTCATTCATCTCAATGGCAGATGCATGTGTAGCGCATAACTGTTTTTGAGCCAATCACCTGTAAGCTGTAAATTACAGCTGTAAATCTCATCATTCTGTAATATACAATGCTGATAGGCTGATCAAATACATGAGTGTTCCCTACCCCGTCACTATAGCAACTTCCTTGAGCCGTGAGGAAAAAGTCTATTTCAGGTATTTGTAAATCTAACTACTTGGTAAAACCATGAATAACGTTTTGATATATGTGACTAAAAAAAGTTCTACTAACTTTAACAGAACTTTAACAGAACGTTGACCATTTTTTTTGAGAACGTTCCCTGTAAGCTGGGAGGTCAGTCAGTCTCCGCTGTGAAGCAATCTTAAAGGTGCGGGAGCCCGTGGGAGGAAGTTTAGCTCACCTGTGAGAGAAGGAGTTTTTGGAAAGGTTCAAGTAGGAGAGATCAGCACAGCAGCCACGAAGCAGAGCTCCAAATAACTGAGAGAGAAGACGAAAGAAAGAGGATGTGACAAAAAGGAGTGTGAGGGAGAGAAAGTGCCAGCAACACAACGCTGAACGTTAGTATAATTCTGCAATTTATGACCATTAAATATGACGGAAAAATCAATCAGAAATCAAAGATAAATTGCTGTTTCGCGTCTCGGGTACAATTACATAAATCACAGCGGGTAAAAAAGTTTGGCAATAACAAATTTAGAAGGATGAGATACACTGTCAACTTACAGAATCTACGGTACAGTCAGTGCCTGACAGATCCAAATGCACCAGGCAGTTCGGCTGTGCCAGGAACAGGTAGAGATTCTGTGAGGGGAAAGAGTTCGGAGGCTGTTAATAGGAGTGTGTGGATGTGTGTATTTGTGTACCTGCCTCTGTGTGTGCGGATGCAAGCAATTTTCGGCATCTGTGTGTTTGTGTGGGTGTGTGAAGACAGATCTGTCAGTGTGGGGACGGCGAATCCATAGAAACCGACAGTACATTGTGAGGACCAACCTCACGGTCTCAAGGAAGAAAATAATGTACTAAATAATGAACTAAATAATGACTTATTTATGTAAAAATAGCAAAAGTTTAGGCCTAAGCTGGGTGTACACTGCACGATTTTGGCCTTGTTTAGGCTGTCTGAGGCAAAAACTGAGAATCCTAAAAGATTCCTATGATCATAGACCAAAATCTGTAGACCACTGATTGCAAATTTGACATGTTTGACAGCCGATTGATGACCACTGCGATCAAATTTCGCCTCTGATCAAATTTGAGGCAAAGATTTGAGGCAAAGTCTTGTAATGTGGTCTCTCCTGTGACTAAGTCAAATCAAAAACCAATATGTGCATTAATGATAACCGAGGTCCCACCTTGTGACATGACTTTAAGCGATTATCACACAAAAAATAATTTACCATCAAAATGTTTTGAAAGTGTGAGAGGTTTATGCACAGTGAGTCATTGTTATGTGCCTGCCAGGGTGTTTTGATGAAGAAGCCAACCCCAAAGTCTGTATGACAGTGTTTTCGAACCCTGTTCTGGAGGCTCCGCCCACTACACAGTTTGTACGTATTCGTAGAAACGACAAAGACCTGAATTTCGTGTGTCTGATAAGAGAGACATTCTAATTGTGCAGTGCCGGGGGGGCTGCAGGACAGGCTTGATAAGAACTGTTCTACTATATTCTGCTGCTTAGATATTTTTAGGTCACTCCTGCTGTTAAGCCGGTGTGATTTTTTTTAACATGTTTTATCATCCGCCAGGCAACTATCCGATAAATCAGATCACTTTGAAAAGTAGAAGCACACCCATTCTCACCGAGCTGCAGCTCCCAAGTATCTATTTTTAGAAGACAACCGGAATTTTGGTCTGTAAACTATTTTGCTTTAATACTGACATTTACAGGGTTTAAAAAGCAGCTGCGCTAAAGGGGTTAAAGATGTTTTTGTGGCTGCCGCATCGAACAGAAATAACAAAAAGCAGCTCTAAAAGAGAATATAATGTTTTATTACCGTATCATTGAATATAAGCCCATTACTGGCCTACAGCCCAACACAATCTATTTGGTCCAGTTTGTCAATCTGTCACACAGGATGGGCTCTCGTACTCTGTGCTTTTATTGTTGTTTTGTGCGCACACACAGATGGACGTTTTTGACCATTGAATCACATCTCGCTTGTTTTTAAGACGTTAAGTCAAAAAAAAATCTAGCTGTCTTCAAACGAGACGTTGTTTCAACATTCCCACGTTCTCCCTCCTGCTGTTTTCGAAAGCAAAAACATGAAGAAAGTAACGCCTTCAAATTATGACAATTAAACAATTAAATTTATTATTTTTTAGTGTCTTCACGAAATGTCTGTAATGTAGTTTGGTTAAAATTCCTCAGTGGAACGACACCCTTCTGACCTTGTCAAAAAACATCTGTTCACAGCGACCCGTTTTGGTGCATGTCTCTTTAAATGATAATGAGCTTTTAAAGCCAAACACAGAGCGGGTTGCATCCCAGAATCACTTCACTGTCCAACACATGCTAAAACAAAATGCACCCTCGTTAGCTAGCTTCACTACCTGTGTACAAAATGGCTGGGGAGGGGGCGGTCTACAGCCACATTAGGTTCTGTATTTGGCTCTGAGGTGGTCTTATTTGAATAGCTAGCTGTCTACATAGAAACCGGCTGCAAATTAGAACAGCTCGCTGGATGATGCGGTTTCAGACTCAAAAAGCCCATAACAAACTAGCTGTGTGTTTTATTTTCAGCTTTTGTGGGCTGGAAGACACGCCGGAAATCTAACTATAGCTAAAAGGGTGCAAATGTCGTCTGATGTCCCCTTTAAGAACAACAGAATTCAAAGACAGACTTTTTTATGATTGTGTAAGTTCTGGCGCTTACCGTAGCATCTTCTCCAGACAGAATTCCAGGGTTCTTGCTCAGATCCAGATGAAGCAGCGAGTTGGAGTAGTCATCACTGGAGCACAGGGCCTGAGAAAGAGATGTGACACCTGAAGAAAGACAAGGAGAAGTTAAATAACACAGTACCAGCAAATCATAACAAGCGGCTACAGTAAACTCAGTACACAGGACGGCTTTTCATCTGCCTGCAAAGTACAAGAGGAAAATGCAAGTGATTGCCTTTCATAACTTGAGACAAAAAGACAGCCGGCTCATTCTGTTAGGTGGCAGCTTGCCAGTGAACTCAGCCCGTACGTTTCCTCACCGGGGAATAACAAAAACATCCCGGCGCGCTCTGTAAGAGGAAGAATTTACTCATCAAAATATTAACCACGGCAACCTTTCATGAACTATCAGTTCTTGGTTCTGTCTTTCACGCTTTCTGTGGTTTATTTTGATGTGTAAATTCGTTCTCCACTGCCGTGGGCTGACACTCGATTCAGGGTTAACAAGCAATGCAAACAACCTGTCAGATGTCGAAATGAAATTTTTCAAAGCGGAATGAAACATTTTCTAGGTGTATGTTCTCCGACGGAAGTTCACGCAACTTCTGCGTTCGAAACTTTTGTAATGAACTTGTCACAAATCAGATTACAAATAAGGATTAATGATGGAAATACATCGAGTGGCGGTTGATTCATGGCGTGTGCTGGAAGGCTATCCGTCTGTCCGCTCGGTTTACGATTGTATTGATTGAAAGAGAAAACCAGAGAGTTTGCAGACCCTGGAAGCAGCCCAGGATACATATAATTGAGTCTGGGCTTTCCAAGTGGAGACTGGCTATTTGGGTTGACTCTGATCTGCAGTCAGGTACAACTAATCCATCAATGATCCTACCCATTTGAGGGAAAACATAAAGCTGATTCTAGATCAGTGGAGTGAGAAACAGTATATTATACCCTGAAATGGTACAGAAACATTGTGTAACTGGGCGAGTTAGAGCTGCTGTGGGCTGTGTATTGTTGTCGTCTATGATCTGATGATGTATAATGGTGCAAACTTTTTCAATGAGGCAAAAAATGCATTTAATTAAAAACGGATTATTATTACAAAATGTTGAAATTTAACATAAAAAATATTAAACATTGAAATTGTGTTGTTTTGTCTTACCGCAGAATTTGAGTTTTTGCATCAACCAGAGAATAAATAATACTGTGCTATTTTGGGTTTGTTCAGATCCAGAGTAAAAATGTGGGAGTGCCAGATCTCATGCAGACCTCTAGTGTATACTGATTATAGGAGAGTTGTTGCAGACAGAGCCAGCAGAGGGCGCAAGATCTCTAAAGACACATTGGTTCTGCACACACCCTTAGAAGAGAGCGACGTCTTGGAGAGGTTGAGAAGACGCAGGCCTTTACTGAGCCGACACACCTGCTGGATGAGGTTAGACACACCTGTAGAGAAACACACATTCACAGACACTGTGGATCAGTCACCAGACCCATTAACAAGCAGCTTATTAACCTGCACCTTCAGGCAAACAGTGACATTGGTCCAGTTCTCACACACACACACGCGCGCGTGATGTGATGGGGTATGACACGTGTCAGGCATATGATGGCACAACAAAAGTCTGACCCTGACATGAGGACATACAGTATCTTAAAAAAGATGAAAAACAGCACACCAGAGCTGCAACATAATCATCGCTTAACACTTTGATTGAACGGAGACAAAACACTTTTGGATTTTCTGTTTTTTTTTTGACAAAATGTGTTGCTGTGTATAAGTCAAAATCAAAAACTGTTTGCCCACTGTTTAAAAAGAGCAGTTTTTAACATAAAAAGAAAGCAAATCTTGCACGAGCCCCAAAATTTGTCTTAAATGGCAAAATTGTGGCAAAACTGAACAGTGTGCAACCGGTTTGAAGACGTTTCAGTCATTGAAAATCACTAAATAACGATAAAGACGAACAAAACATATTATACACTTTCTATTAAAAATATCATTACTTACATTATATGTAATAATGTGATGAAATTTAAAACCTGCATTCAATGCCCATTTCATCCAAATGAATATTTTTGTTTGATTATTGCACGTCCCTTTTTGTTGCACTTAATCTCAAATAATCGATAATGAAATCTGTTGCCAACAATTTTTGTTATTAATGGAGTTTGTCATCATTCCATATCAGTAACAGATACAGAACAAACCACAAACAGCCAACAAAACAAACAGCCACAAAAAAAACAAAAAACACCCACACAGAGACAGAAATAGCAGATGTGCGTGTTGATACAGAAAGCGTAATACAGACAAAGGCAGGTAAACACAAGCAGAGGAGAGAGAAAGAGAGAGAGAGAGAGAGAGAGAAAGACAGAGGGCAGACTTTGATGCATATACCTTGGTTGTCCAGTGAATTGTGGGCCAGGTTAATAGAGTGTATGACTGATGCTGGGTTTTCTGACAGGGCTGTGGCCATTTTCTGTGGGAAATCTCTAAACGACAGAAAGAAAGCCAGTTGAAACCGAACTGCAATAAAAAGCAAAGCATTCTGGGACAGAGATGAAAAATGACAGCGGAGCTATGGTGGGGAATAAGACCAGCTTCAGGATGAAGGTAAAACGACAGTGACAGAACAAGAAAGAAACTTTGAGATAAAAGAGAAGTGGTCGGAGTGATAGAAAACAGAAAGAAAGAGGTAAAGAGATTCATAACTCACGCTTTAAGACCTGCGTTTTCCAGCGTGAGCTCCTCCAGACTGCTGGATTTACTGACAGTGTGTAAAATCTGCTCCACGACCTCTGAACTCTGAGCAGAGAGACGGTGTGTGTGTAAGATTGAAGAAGGAAGACTGGATTTAAATTCGTCAGTAAGACTCACCATAACGACTTAAATCTCATGCACAAAAACAAAGATTTCAAGAAGACATGAGATCTGAGAGACATGTGGCCACACAGCTCTCTTACCAAGAGAAAGCGCTGTGATGGAATCAGACGGTAATATCATGGTGCTTTCACACACTGTATATGATCACATACTGTACTGTACTGTACACATACTGTATATGGTTTAAAGCATGTGGACACCACACAGCAGCTGCACTGGTAGAGCTTCTGACTTCAAAATAAATGACATTAATAGAGAGTTTGTCCTCTCTACTAGTTATGAGTCTTCTGGAAAGTATGTCCACTGCATGATTTACATTTACATTTATGCATTTGGCAGATGCTTTTATCCAAAGCGACTTACATTGCATTATACTACACATTGTTTCTAAGTAGGTGCAATCCCTGGGATCGAACCCATGACCTTGGCGTTGTTGACGCCATGCTCTAACCACTGAGCTACAGGAAAGCTGATATGCCTCATTGTACTCAAAATGCCATCAAAGGATATTGCAAGACTGTATGTTCGTAAGAAGTAGCTAAAATAGCCAAAGTCATTTAGCGGAGAATAGTGTCCACAAGCTTTTGATGTGTACTTCATTATACAGCAGGGATGGGGAACGTTGTTCCTGAAGGAACAAGGTTCCACACCCCTTTTATACAGTATGGTACTGTGATGCAACTATATTCATAAACAATATTCTGTAGTTCTGTACTACAGTTCTGTATTACTATCATGGAAGTGTCCAAACGTTACACACTATTACCACTGTAACATGTTGAGATGACCATACCACAGTACATTGTACACAGTGAGACAGACACCAAAAATGGACCAACAGCAAAAACAGCGAAAAAAAGGACGTAAAAAAATATTTACAATGCGCAAATCTTTGCAGTACAGTTTGGTGAACCAAGAGTTATAAGCCATGGCTGCCACAATCACCGCGAGGTCCCTGCAACAAACACAGACAGACAACAATCAAATCATGTTCACGCAGAGGAGCTGCGAACGACATTTCTCATGCGGTTCCTCTTAAGACTCCTCATGATCTCCTCGAGACCAAAACAGTTGTTATTATTCCAGAAAAATGATGGATTCAGCAGTAAATGCTCCCGAGAGCAAAGCCAAGAGAGGAAGGGAAGAGGACGTCGAGGATCGATGGGAAAACTGATGCCAGGTCAGTGGATTACTCAGTGCAATGTGTCTATGATACAGCTTTTAATATTGGCAACACGCCTAAAACCATTTTACCCCGTAGACGTGGCAGACGTTACAGCACTCACGATAAGAAAAGAGGGAGAAAAAAGAGAGAAAGAAAGCAAAGGATGTTGCATTAGAGTCTACAGCTGATGGCTGTGGTTCATCATTGCTCTGTTTGGATGCTTTGTTAGCCGTGTGCGCTCAGCTTCCCTCTCTCTCTCTACTGCTCCGGTTAGCCTCTCTCCCTGTAGATCTTTTAATGGAACAAATGCTTGGAAATCAATGACATAACATCATCAAGGAAGACGCAGGGCCATGGACGGTAATGTCTAAGTGCACCTGTCAGAGAGAGACCAAGAAACAACGAGAGTCAAAGTGTTCTGCGGTACAAACGCGTGTTTGTTGATATTGTGCTTATAACTAGACTGGGGACCACTGAGTCACTGAATACCTGCAGGTATAACATGCTTGATGTTCACAAGCCGATAAGAAGTTCTACAGAAATCTGATTAAGGTCCATATTCTGTTCGAGTCTTTGTTTTGAAAAAAAAAACAATCACGTTTCCCAGCTGTTGGAATATTCTTGTAAATAAAGACATGTGCATTGTTTTCCTGCTGCTCTCTTGTGGACCTACTGGAGATGTTTTACCATGTATTTACATTTGTTTGTAGTACTGGAGCACAGTAATGTGTGCCTCATTCATTTTCATGTCTTTGACAACAGCACACAAGAGCCCAATGTATCGCAATATGTAGGTCAGGAAATTCTTGCATGTCTCTGTTTCTCTTTAAAAAAATAGTGCGTCATTGATAGCTTGACATTTAAACAGCCTGTAACCTGTTCCTATTTCAAACTGTTTTGTTTTAGGTCTCTTCTGTCTCTGTTTTAAAAAGGTGTTTTCTGTAACGCTTAGAATTCTGATTAATATGCCAGCTGTCTTATCTAGAGTTCTAGAAATGGAATGTTGTCTTAATTGGGTTCTTATTTATGAATGTAGTCAGGGACTGTTTTCCACAGACGTCAGATTACATAAACCATCAGAAGAGCACAGAAAGAAACCTATTAAAAACTAAACCAAACCTGCTGTATGTCTGAAAGACAAGTGCTTGTCTTGTCATACAAAGCTCGTCATAAAAATGTTAAAACATAAAACTTTATTAGGAGTCCATCATCCATTAGAAGCCCATCATGCCAAAAAAATCCTCTGTCTGCAGATAAACTGAAACTGCCCTTAAGCAACGCACCCAACGAACCGCATCGTGTCTCAAAACCTACAGTATAAATATTAAGTGCATTTCCTTTCTGATGTGATAAAAGCAGCAGGGTAACAGTCATGCAGCTGAGGCACGCAGAGCTGGCGCTGAGTTATGCTGGTCATGTATGTGTACCAGCTTAGCGGTAATCCTGTTTTAACAGGAAGAGAGATGTGCACCAGACTTCAGACTCAAGCGTGGACCAACATCAGCAGAAAACAGAAACGATCTGATCTGGAATCAGTAAGGGCAAGGGACAACCTGACACCGATTGGCCGGATGAAAAAGGACACCAGCGCGATTCCCGCAACACGACTCCCAACAGACAGGAAGTCAGCAGGGATGCCACAGGAAGGAGCCAAACTATATTATTACTGTGACAATTCAGCACCTATTCAGAGCAGCGTGGGGCTTCGTGTCGTCAACGTCAATTAGTATCTCAATCCCTGTCAATACAAAGCAATTAACGAAGCATACGGTTTTGATTAGATTAATCTTTAGAAAGTGAAGAAGCCATTAAACCACTGATCTGTGTGATTCAGAGAAAGCAATGAAGCTGAAGGCTAATTGGGGGCGATTCCTCACGGGAGATGAGGCACGCGGACATCAGGACACGGTGAGTGTGGGTGAATGTGGGTGTTTTTCAGCTACCCGCTCTCCAGGTGACTGAAGTCCAGCAGACTGAACTCTCTGTTGTCCTGTGAATGATAGATAGTGTCCACATCCTAAAAAACAGCAGAGAAAGATGATCGTCAGAACAACCTTCACAAAAACGGCCTGAAGCTTCTCATATACACATGACCAATCCTTAACTGTCCACTGTTTAACTCTCCTAACTCTCTTTGATGTCGACAATAAACAAACTCCTATTTTATGCTGTATACTGTTTCTAGCTTCTATGCTATTTCTACAAAGCTTTTAATATTGTGTTTATTGCTGCCTCTTAAGGCAACAATTAATGCGTCCTCATTTGTGATTCACTTTAATTCAAGATGCAGAATCTTTTAGTGTAAACTTTGGGTTTACAGTACGAGGAGTTTGTCTTGGTGCATTAAAGCATAACAGACAGTGAAGACTATAATAAGAAAAATAATAAAAAAATAGAACTTAAAAAAAAGAATATTATTAAAAGCTGTGCAAACTATGAGAGGAATATTACTAAAATATAGCAACTGTAAAACTGTAAAACATAAATTTAAGAATAGAACGTTTTGAAAATAAGTGGGCCCAGTGCAAATGCTCACATCAGTTGATCACAGGATATAAGCATGAACTCTTACCCACTGCACTTCCTCTTTACAGGCTATGCCATTGTAGTCACACAGAGCAGCATAGGTCTCGGAGAAACCCCCTTAAAGAGACAGTACGAAGAAATAAAACAGAGTTCTGTGGCAAGTGTCCTCATCAGTTTAAACTAATCCACCCCACATCTGGAAACACAATGACAAACCGCCCCACCTACACTCTTAAAACTAAAGGTTCTTCTGTGGTTCTTAGGGTTCCTAGTGGTTCTTCTTGTAGAACTGTAGCAAATAAGCCTCTTGGAAAGAGAATCACTCAGAACACTACAAAGCAGAAATCCTACACCATAAGGTTCCAAAAGGCAATCGGTTTGTTTTGCTGTAGGGTATCTGAGCTGGCGAAATGGTTCTTTACACCTTCAAATGATTATTAAATAATTAAAAAACATATATCGGTTCTTCTGTGTATATAGACCATAAAACAACTGGTCAAATTTTTGGTCTTTGCAATTCTTATTTTATATTAGGAATATTAGGAATCAATATTAATAACTGCAGTGTTTTAGCAGGACACAAGATATGTCACTGTTACTGTATGAAGTGCCAAGACAACCAAACTTTATTATATTTACTTGATTGTTGTTTTTACTTGATCATTCCTGTGTGATTTATATATTTGGTGCAGTTTTTTACTTTGCTCTGTCCTTCACTGTCTACAGCTTCAAACGCTGTGGTGCAACAAGTGGCACGATTTTACATTATTTGTTGTACAAACAAAGCGCAATATTAAAAAAGAGCTACATAAATTAACCGCCTACAGTATATGCAAAAAATTTTATTCTGAGACAGCACTGGGGTAAAGGGAATTTTTTAACATCTAAAAAATTGATATTTAGAGCTTGATTAAAAAATGATGAGGGTGTGTATGCGTGAACTATATATATTGTGCGTGCATATAACTGCATATCTCTCACCGCACGCCCTTTGGGTCTCCACAGAACTCTCGGAACTCGGAGAGAATTTTCGACTTCCGTCGGTAACGTCCCCATCGGCATGGAAGATAGAGGGACTGAAAGAGAGAGAAAGACAGAAAAAGAGAGAGAGAGGATTTGTCAGTATCAGTATCTCGGTTACTCTGACCCAGCATGTGAACACCTGGCCAAAGAGCTGAAACAGGAAAGAGGGCAAGAAAATCGAGAACTGACACAGAGAAACGTGCGATTAGGCATCGTGCTAATGTCTTTCCTGTCTGAATATGAGAAAATCTCTCAATTAACTGCTCAGCAGTACCTCACACCCCTGCTGGTGTAGCACATAGTGGTTCCTATAGACAGCATTATGGATCGACCACACAGAATAAATTACATTAGCACTACACAATACAGTGCAAAGACGACAGAATTTAGATTTCTATCTCTGTTTAGATGGTGCTGCAATATGTATACATATTGCAGCAGGTCTGATTTCTGCTACAGACAAACCCACTGCAGTCTGTTCTCTGACCGTCTGAGGAACAAGAAACTGGCAAGCACCTCATGCAATTTACATTTACATTTCTGCATTTGGCAGATGCTTCCTTCCAAAGCGACCTACAGTGCATTCAGTGTATGCTTTTTTTAATCAGTTTGTGTGTTCTCTGGGAATCAAACTCATGATCTTGGCTTTGCTAGCGCCGTACTCTAATAAAGTCATGTTTTCCGTCTCTCGGGTTGATACATCAAGAGTTTTCTGGAGGAAATAAACATTGGATTTGCCAAAGTCCATCAGGCTGGTGACATCGCCATCGCATTCCGAAAGAGTTTTATTTAAAGCACTTAAAGCACCCTGCTAACACAGAATGTTTTGAGAATGTTGGCTAACATTATCTAAAAGTTCTCTCAAAGTTATCAAAAACGTCTGTGCAGTAACATTATTAGAACATTTTTAGTTTACATCTACAAATGTCTAAAAACTGGCATTTTAAATGCTCCTGGAAATTCAAAAAAACATTTTTAACATTTTTGTTATTTAATGAAAATGTTAGGGAAACATTCTTCCAACCTAAAATTGTTAGCTGGGTAGTTCCAATTAATCTACTGTATGTTCTTCTCAGTTTTATCTGTTTAAGTTCTGTTAAAATAATCTGTAAAATAATCGGTACTTATTTCTTTTAGATGGACAGAAATTCTGATCACAAAGATGGTTGCTACCTGGTTGCTAAGTGGGTGAATGCACAGAATGAGTTGCAATGTGGACCAGACCTTTTGCCATTTTATCAAAGGCCTGGCTGCATAGGGGTTAAGGCAGGTCTGTGGAGTTCTGGGGAAAACTTACGTGTAGATGGAGTTGTTGAAGATTCGAGAGAGAGCAAAGTTGATGTGGCTAATCAGCTGATCCAGGTGGTCATTAGACTGCAGCCTGAGGGAATACGTGGACTTGTCTGTTTCTATGACAACCTGTGAAGGAAAGAACATGCTTTAGTGAAGCACAACGGTGGTGAGCCAGCAAGAACCGAGCAAAACAATCTGGCCACAAAAATTCAAACACTGGAGCTCTACAGACGCAGCTCGTACCTGATTATCCGGGTGGGTGTTCATTGCCCGAATCTCCAGGAAGTTGAACGTTTGCTCCACCTGAGGCGAAAATGAGCATCATGCTACATAAGTCATGCTAAATGAGATTACTGCAGTGGTTTGAGACAGAGCAGACAGGTGGCGTGTAATTGCCTACCGTACCTTGGTTGGTATCTTGGGGGACATGAGGTACAGACGCCATGTTGCCAGAACCTGAGAGACAAAACAGGGGCCAATTCACAGTAAATAAAGTGCAAAATTAGAGAACATTACACACACAGGCAATTCAACAGGCACTATTTATGAGGACTTTTATTTCAGACCCTTAAAAATCTGTGATTATGTGATGTTTTATGAAACAGATGTCGCAGTAAGCTATTTGGGGTTATTTCTCTCTGAATCTCACCCTACAAGTCGTTAGAAAACTTTCAAGGTCGCGCAATTAAAGGGACAGTGCACCCAAAAAAATAAAATTCTGCCATCGCTCATAAACCATAAACCATGGTGTCCCAACTTATAGGATTCTTTTCGAAGACAACGAGATGTTCTGAGGAATATTGACGCAACTCTGTTCATACAATTAAAGTGAATGGTGACCGAGGCAGTCAGTCACAAACATTGTGTTTGTGTCCCCATATGTGTTCCCAAGAAGAAGAAAATCGTACGGGTTTACCACAACATAATTTCCTTTGTAATTTATCTATTCGAAGAAAAAGTATTTTATGAGGCAACCCAATTATGACGCTACAACAACAGAAACAAAATAATTGACAAAACGTCCGGTCACTCATTGTTTGTAGCAGTCACGGCTTGTTGGAACAAAAATTCACATTTACACTGAAAAGTTTTTGTCTTGGTAAATAAAAAAGCTATTATCGCAGGTTGTGTCAAGCCCAGTAAGAACACAGAGTAAGATTCCTCTACACAATACGACACATTCACCACCTGTAACAGGAAATAATGGTGTTGCTGCCTGTTCGAGCGAATCGCAAAGCACAGCAGACATTATGTAACTCCTAAAAGCAACAACTGAGGAAGTTTAACATGACACTATTTCTGACCCACTGGCAGATCTGCACGTCTCACTCATAAGACTCACAGTATGACTAGTTTGTTGTTTGTTGACTCGTGCATTACGTAACACAATGGATTTATAAGAGTGTTTGCACAGGAGTGCATGAAGAAAGATTCGTAATGACTGATGAACACATGGTGCTTTTAGCAGTGCTGTTGTGTTGATGGATTTCACACATTTGTGTCTTGAAGCGAGACGTGAAGAGAAGACAGAGTAGATGAGAAGGTTAAGACAGGATGGGAAAAGGACTTCCCAGCTGGAAACGTACCCATAACATTGGCTAACATTCTCTAAAGGTTTTATCAACGTTATCAGAAAACATTTGCACAGTAACTTATGTTATATGAATGTTATATGAAAACGTATGTTATATAGAATGTTATACATCATGTCAAAAATTTTATTCTCAACTTATTAGTGAAATGTTTTAAAAAAGTGTTACAATAACATTCTGATAACCAAGCAATAATGTTAATACAATAGCTAACAATGTTAGGTTGTGAGGACGTTTCTGTAACATTTCCATTAAGTATCGGAAACATTCTCACAACCTAACATTGTTAGCCCGGTTGTGTGATTACAGAAACATAAGAGAGGGACCGAGTGCTATATTTTGAGAGAGGAGTGTAAGAACTAGCACAGTTAGGTCTGGAGAATCTCTTAATCTCATTTATAATTTAAAGATCTTTATTAGCATACTTCATTTAGACCGCAGCTGTTATACACCCACCACCCCCCCCCCTCCCGAATTCCAATCTCTTCTCCCATCAAAGCAGCTTCAAAACATCTTCTCATCCCTCCGTGTTCCTCATCATCTGAACATCTCCCTCTCTCTGCTCTCTATTCTACAATGTTCCTACACTGCTCTACTTTTCTTGTCTACCATGTATCCCCTCAAAAACCACCAAAATATTATTTTCATCTTGACTCAAACTTTCTTTCTCATCCGCTGCAGTCTCCCAACTTCACAACACCCCCCCCTTCCGGCCGCCATCTAGACCCCCTGCTTTCCTATTCTCTTCACTTATTTCATTCATTCTTCTGCTCTGTCGCTTTCGATTTCTCAAGGTCTCCTCCAATGTATAACTAATGGCACCCCACCAAGAAGTAGAAACAAAGATGGAGATCCCCCAATTCCCTTTAATAAAGACTTCATATGGGCCTCCTCTTGTCTATTCCTGAGGTTCTGAAGCACAGAAGTTGGGCCGTTTTTAAGGAAAGACGGTTACTGACGCGAGGAGAGGAAGGCCGCATGTGACCGCTGATGGAGAGCAACGCAGAGGCCTGTTTCTGAGCCCGTTACCCACCACACGATTTCATAGCGGCTTCTAAAAATTGAGTTACATAAATACATTCTTCTGCAAAGGAAGATGACGCAAGTGCATAAAACAGGCCGACAGAGGAAGGAAAAGTCAGTTGCAGATGCAGAATGCATCGTCTGCTCATCAAAGGAAGCAGACACAAAAGATCAGCATGTAAACAGCCACATTAATTATTAAAGGCCGCTGGTGTTTGGACTTGACCGAGTTAGATCAACTGTGCATGGATGGATGGGAGAGGGGCACCCCCCCCCAATTAGACAAGAAACTGGAATAGATCAAAGATGGACTAACACATTGCATGGGTGGGGACCGTGGCTGATTGCATGGTAATGAATGCAGCAGTTAAGCTACGATGCACATTACTCACCCTGCTGTCTAACGCAGATGGAATACATCGTCAGGCATATAATGATATCAGCATTAGTATTCGTTATTGGAGCCGAGCCCTGTTGATCAAGCATTTTCACGAGGAAAACTGCGAAGAGGCTCGGCCGAGCGTGGCTGCGGGTTTGTCTATAATAACATTTTCCAAGTAGGGGGTCAGAGGTCATCCAGTCCGAGTGAGACGGCCACCCACCACATCCACTAATTAAACAAGAGAAGGAAGACTTTCATCCAGTGATGAAAACAGGCAGCCAATCAGAGTAAAGGGGAGAAGGAGAGGGTATGACTTTGGTCCGTGGCTTTCATAGACCATTCAGGCCTGGAGAGATCAGACCTTCAACACTTGCTCTAGAAATCATCCGCTACCTCTCACTGCCGACATCAAAGAACGAGAGATATGAGGATGTGTGTGTGTGAGTGTGTGTGTGAGTGAGGGAACGTTTGTGTGTGCAGAAGGTTTATATTAATCATAAGATGTCAGGGATCTGGCTTGACACTTCAAAAGCGGCCCGTAATTCAAAGGGTTGTTGGGGACACGTCAGCATCGTGCCCAGGAGACTCAAAAACAGCAGCAGATTGCTCCAAACATGCCTCTAACTCTCCTCTCACGCATTTCACATGCACAGGCTGCTAAAACCGCCTGCCTGTACGCTGGTATCATTGCCTAAGACGAGCCCAATTCGCTTGTCAGGCTGCGCAAAGCAAGGAAGAGTGCGCATCTACTCCCGCGGCATGTCTACGTCTTAACTGCACTGAAGTTAAGAGGAGGAGAGATGAAAGGAATACAGACTGAGAAACAGATGTAGAAGGGAGGATAGTTGGAAGGACAGATAAGGACTGAAATGCTGTACGTCTCAGATTGACTGATGATTAAAAGTTTCAAAATCAAAGCAGCTTTGTAACAGGCGCTCGGTCAGAAAAGAAAGAGAGAGGAAGAAAGAAGAGATAGGGAGAAAGGGAGACAGAGAGAGAGAAATAAAGAAAGAAATACATTGAAATCAACATAGTACGTCTGAATCCATTTACAGTTATAGTATACAGCAAAAAGTTACAACTAACTGTGGTTTGGGTATTTTGATCAGTCAATAAACCCTCTCAGTAAACACAACAGGTATAATGATGGCCACAGATGGACGCCTTTAATGTAACAGAGCTGAATGGTTAATAAAAAAATCCAATTTCATGTTTCAAGTAATATCAAGTGCATCTTGATTCATACCGTCGAATCTACAACCTTTTGATAACCATCTTTAACAACTATACACCATCACTCCTGCTTGAGATCTGATCCCACTGATAATCATAGACCAGAAGAGATACTTATCATTATATCTGCTATCTGATTACCTTCATGTCAACTCCTCCCGTCTCACTGTTGCTCGCTCTGAATCTCTATCAGTTTTGGCCTCTGCCCCCACTGCAGTGAACCCCCTCCAACAGTCATTGCCTCTAAATATCTCTTCAGGTTCTCCTGGCACTGCTGACTTCCCTTAAGCACTGCGTCTCACATTTCCAGTCTTCATCCTGCTCTACCATAAGACTGCAGCGATCGTACGACTTTAAGATACTAGAGGGCTCATTACCGCAAGTGAAACATTCATAATTCTTGTTAGTTTTACAGTTTGAGCTCATTACCGCAAGCGATACGTTCCTAATTCTTGTTAGTTTTTAAAATGAAAGAATTGAAACAAACAGCATCTAAATAAAGACGAAGCATATGTAAAAACAGAACTACTGGGGCAAATTCATTTAACAGTTGTACCACTTTTGCATGCAGAATTTCAGCACAGAAACCTCATTCACACTTGTTCGCTAATCCCTTGCAATCTGGTTTAATCGGGCACTGAAACAGCATTGCGCCATTTTGAGATTCAATGTCGCTGTTTTCAGTTCTTTTCTATGAACTTTACTATAGTTTGCACCTTGTTATAAAAACATTGCACTATTTACCTGCTGAAATTAATGTCCAGCAGACGGTAAACAGAATTTTATTGAACAGAAACGGTTATGTACATTTTCAAGCAATCATGGTAGCAGTAATTCATTATTTCCTGTAAAAGTAAATTGTGAACTGTCTAATTACAGTACTTACCATTGCTACAGGTGACATTATACTTGTTGGGCTGCCAAAACAATTATTATTATTATTTTTAGTTTATGAAATTAACAGGACAATTAGGGGGTGCAGGTTATTCTTAAAGACAAGGTTGGCGATCTTTTTCAGAAACATTGTTATGCTGGTGGAAGCTCTCCTGTTTACAATCAGAAATATATCTTCTGTGGAATGCACAGGACAATATAATATTCATCCAATCATTGCATTTGGTCCGGATGCAATAATAGGATGTCCTAACTGCCTGTCAAACTGTGTAGACAGTTGGCTAGGCAGTTTGACAGGCAGTTAAGAAGAGAGCACAGGAGCTTATGTTTTAAAAACTAGCTTGCTATTGCTAGCCTCTCCGAAATTGCCCGTCTGCCCATTAATGTCTTCCCCTTTTACGAACATCACATGAACGTAAGCGGGCCATTTTTGCGAAGAACGGTTCTGCGCGGATAAGGTCACTTCTCCGCCCCGATGAGCTCGAACTCGACGTGGTGGTGCGGACAGCTACGTCAGTCACCGCGGCGATCGCGGCCGGTAATTGGCCTGTTATTCCGCCGTAGACGGAAAACCAAAGCGACAGACTTGAGTAAATAATTGAAGGGAAAGAGAAAGCGACATTGGTGGCTTCAAAACAAGCGATTTCCTCTGCCGNCCCCCCCTCCAGTGCCCCCTCTTGTGAGCCTCTCCCTAGTGAGTTATTGTTCACCAAGCCTAGCTTTTATCCTCTCCCCGTTCCTCCATCACACCATCGCTCTCTGCTGTGGGGGCCACAAAATATACGTGTTGAGTGAATGAGTGTGTGTGTTTATATACACACAGCTCTGTGATCTCTAAGTGGATGTGTATGAAAGATAGTGTGTTCTGAGCGATATTTTTTAGCACTGTGGCTCGAGGCTTTGTGCTGATGTCTTGCTGAGCCTTCTACACAGCTGTATCGGGGCCAGTGTGTGTCTGTGTGTGTATGTGTGTGTGTGTATTGATGTGCAGATGAGGGAGGGTGTGTTAGTAGGCTGGTATGCAGTTGGCATACCACACACACGCACACACACAAAGACCCTTGGGGTAAAGGAGCAAAGAGTGACAGACCATGAGTAAAGATCGCCACACACATGGACAAAAAGGACTGAGGGAGTGTGTATATGTATCTCTGAAACTCTACACTGAATCTTTACACTGCACAGAAGCTGAATTTCAAAAGCTGCACTTATACGATGCAAAGTTGCACTTACACAAACTGTTTATTGCTGCGGATGTGGCAGCAATGTATTACACAGATACTGCATATCGCATTTTAAACTGCAATCCTGTCTGAAAACAGTCATTCGTTTTGAAATTGTGTTCGGTGACACTGGTGGCACTGAAACGGCACGCCTCCGATTAAAATTTGTCTCGAGCTTTCCACCATCCACAATCATAAAGCCATTAAAAACGACTGAAAACACACTTGACATCAATCCGACAGAAAACAGAAGCAGGTCTGAGCCAAACAGGAAATGCAAAGAACAGAATGATGACAGGAAAAGCAAAAAGAAAGAGGGAGCTGTCTAAGAGAGATGAAAGAGAGGGGGAGGGCCGAGTAAGACACTAATATGTATGGACAGAGTCAAAAAGAGGAAGAGAAACACAAAGGCGGAGAGACAGGAAAAGACACATGGAGACGAGTGGCAGACAGGCTGAAGGTCAACAAAATATTTCACCCAAAAACAACATTTCGTTTTTGGGTCAACTATCCGTTTAAATTGAAGAGAAGAATTGAGGTTTGCTTTCCTCTGTGTCAACATCAGGCCATTGACACTCACAGGAAATGAGTCTGATACCCTCACCTCAGAGTCTGTCACCTCCCTGACTCTCTTTTGGTGTGTGTGTAAATGCAACTTGATCTTAATGATTAATTGTGCTTTTGTGGCTTCACACCCATGCATTTCAAGTCTCCAGGTCCTTTCAATGGTCCTGGAGTAACACACACACACACACAAGCATTCATATGCCTCTGCCTTTGCCCATGTCACACACTACCTCCAGACTCTGTCATTCCCACCGACACTGAGATTCAATGGCCGCGGTAATACTCACAGCTCAGCGGGGGGTCTGGTCTCCAACGATTTCTGTTTGTGCGTGTGTGTATGCGCGCCGTCACGCTTACATTGCTTTTATCATTGATTCCATTGCCCATTCTCCAAATGGACTTGGCAAAAACAACCCAAGCAGCAGGCAGTAAACACGGCACGCCGTTACAAAGGAGGAAAGGTTAAAGTCTTAGGCTCATTGTTTTTGTTATTGCTGCATAATAGAAGCGCAGAACAGAAGCAAGAGTGGAAGCGCGCATTTGCCCGGTGCTGATGGATTTTTAAGGGTGCATGCGCAGGGGCGCAGCAACCGTTATAACTGGAGGGGGTGATGTTACCTTAACTTTAAGGAATTAAGACCCCACTTATTAGGAAATAATCATTTGTGTTACCTAAACTTTAAGGAATTAACCCCCCACTTATTAGGAAATAATCATTTGTTTTGCGTGGACAGGGTGTGAGATCAGCTGGCTGGGTAAAACGATGAAGCCTCTGCTGACCGGTCGCATGGGCGGCGGACTGAACAAACATGAAAGCTGTTTGCATTAATCCTACTATAGCACCTCCTTCAATCGGACTACTGGGTCAGTGTTACATCATCTAATTAATATTCATGAGCCAAGTTGATAATACCCCCACCCTCTTTTCAGATGGTCTCTACGCCACTGGTGTGAGGCAGTGAAGTTCAATATGATGTCTTACCAGAATCCGATCTTCTGACTTGCCACTCTTGTTCTCAACTTTGATAGCTCTCACTAGCTTGATTGATGTTTTGTCAATAATTCGTCTGATGCTGTCTGCAAAACAGAAAGACAAGCCATTAATGGCCAGAGAATCACTCTCTCTCTCTCTCTCTCTCTCTCTCAGACAAGTATATTTTCATTGCACATTTTCATTCCAGGGTTAGAAAATGACTGCATTACTCCCATATGTTATATTTTTACACCTTGTCCACTTGTGTAGGTGGTATCTCTGCACGCTTATATTGTGCATCCAAAGAGCAGCGCAGATACGAAGAGCATTTTGAGATGCCCTCAGAAGCAAACGTGTGACATAAAACAGAAACACAGATACGTTCTCTGTGGCTTCACACTTATACGACAACCGCTGATCTAATTCCTGGAACATCCACTTTATACTTTTACCACAAGGAATGAATCAGAGAGGAGAACCAGCCGAGCGAGCACAGGGAAGATCAAAGTAAGACAAACACACAGACAGTTAATTCAGTCGCAATCAACTTTAATCTGCGTAAGACCCAATCACGAAATCCCGGCCTTACCGCCTGACACTAAGATGAGCATGGGGCCAAACTAGAGCACATGTTTCCACTGCAGTGTCACAGAGGGATAAATAGATGGGTGAATGGGGTAGGAATATGTAAATGTGGATGAAGAGAGAGGAAAGGAGGGGAAGATGAAAAGAAAGGAAAAAACAAACGAAGTAGGAGTGAGATGGGGATCAGATGAAAGAAGTGCTGCTGAGAGACAGAGAGAGAGAGAGAGAGAGAGAGAGAGAGAGAGAGACATATACCACACTTGAGGCTTTGCCAAACAATGAAAAACTCTTGTTTTCATCAGGGGAACGTAAAGACTGCTGGATATATATTAACCTGAATTTAAACATTTAAACACAATATGAACTGTATAGGGGGAAGTGTATATTTTAGGTGCGGTAACAAATGCATTTTAAAAATTCAAATATTTCATGAAGTCGTTTTATTTGTCAGGTCATACGACTCAAAATCTTTTTGTCATGTACAGGGAACACTCTGTGAATCCCCTAGCAGCGTAATACTCAAATAGACCAAGTAGCAAGTACAAAATTACACAGTATTTTTATTATAAAAATCAAACAGTGTGTTTCGTTTGATGAATAAATGAACTGTAGCGTGTACACTGTACAACACTGACGCGGCATGTCATCAGCTACCCATCCATATTCATCTTTTTGTCATTCTAATAAAAAACTCATATGCAGAGAGAGAGAGAGAGAGAGAGAGAGAGAGAGAGAGCGCAGGACAGTAAATACTGGGTTAGTAATAGGGATTAATTACCAAAGGAAGATAATAATGTGTGAGGGTAATTAACACTGAGAGCGCTCCAAATGTCAGACCGCTAGAGTGCTCAGTGTGTTAGCAAGTGTGAGGATGCATCACCGTGTGCAAAGATGACGGTCTCTATGAGGAGTGTGTAGTGCGCGCGCTCGGTCAAAGCCCCAAAAACACACAAATCGTGAATGTGACCGATGCGTATCCGTCTCTGTGTCAGCTTGCGTCAGCAGCCGAGACGCAATCGTGAAAACACTGAAAGTAACTCATATTTGAGACACATCGAAAGGAATACAGGCTCTCTCTCTCCATACAGCATGCGGCCACCTTTGCGCGCAAACACTGCAGCCAAACGCAGACACGCACACGCAGGAAATCAACTGATCTATTTGCCCACATTTGGTCTTTGGAAGATGGACACGGAGTGACCATAAACGGAATAAAAACGGCACGCACGCGCAACGACCGTTTATAGCATTAATCACGTTTATTCTGCATGCCATGTCGAATGCATTTGCATATAAACCGACCAACATGCAAAACATTAAGCGCTTGTGCTGATTTCAACCCACTAAACGCGCAGCGCCGGACGCGAGAGGAAAAGCGCTTAACAAATCCCACAGCGCGCGTGCCGAATGTCAGGTACGAACAGGGGCAAAAAAACGAGCTATTGGATTTTATTCACCTGTCATTTCCCGGCTCACGGAGAGAAAACCAGCCGCGACGGTGTCTTTCGATGCCATGACGTCCAGCGTCCCTCTCCTCTTCCTTTTCCTGATCAAGCAGCAGCCTCTATAATGCTCTCTCTCTCCCTCAGCCAATGCCTATAAACATATCATACTGAAGAGAGCCTGCGAGGGGGGGGGGGAGGGGGGCGTCCGAGAGGAGTTCACGTACAAGTGTGCGTATGTAAAGCGATGGATCAATAATGCAAAGACAACGTTTTTGCGCCTGCAACAACAACAGTAGTTAAATCCCTTCATCTCTGTGACTAATATGAATAACACTCAGAAATGCACGCGATAGACAGACACATAGACAGTAATATGCTATTCTTTAAGGTACCTTAGAAACGCCACGCCACATAAATTATACAAACACATAATCATATCATGACCAACCAATACTCTTCAGAAATGCACGTGATAGATAAACAGTGTAGTACATGATAAACATTCAGTGCCATTGTATATATTAAAGTACCCAGCATAACGCCATCTCATTATTGCACCGTGATGCAGAGGCGATACTCTTAAGCAAGGTTGTGCATTTTTGGCTTATCGTTCAATACACCAACAGGTTCAGGAGAGTCACGCACCTTGTTAGCAGAGTGACAGGGCGCAGCATCCCCCTTCTGGGAGGAGCCTTTGACTGCCGCTTTTGCTCTATACGGTGACTCAGTGTTTGAAGCAGGTATTTATAGGGACTTGTGGCCGTGTCCTTGGCGGAGAGCGAAAACGTTTCGTCCATAATAGCGTATGCTAAAATCCCCGTCACTCATAAAAGGATGATACGGGCAGCGAATGACTTCTGTGATTGGACAAAACTGTAAATGGGTTCCCGGAGGAACGTGACCAAGTGGTTCCACTCGCGCGCGCGCTCTCTCTCTCTCTCTTTCTCTCTATTAGTGCTTATGCTTTCATCTACACACATATCCTCTGTTGCTTCATTGATGTGGCATTGCTTGCTCTGTTGAAACGGTGTCTGCCCTACACTTACCCCTAGGCTACTTCTGTGAGTAGAGGAGTGGAGAGCGGGTTTTGGTGTTGTCCCTTATACCTCTAGGGCCTGCATTACTACTCAAACTACTCAATCGTGTGCACATTTGTGTATTTGAGAGAGAGAGAGTGTAGGTCTGGTTTCTCAACGCTTCTCTTGGAGATCTGCCTTAGTGAAGAGATTTTTCAACCAGTCTAACACACCTGCCTGTAATTTTCGCGTGCATCCAGGACAGTGATTGGGCTGGTTCAGGTGTGCTTTTTTAAGAGCTGGATCTATACTCTGCAGGAAGGCAGCTCGCCGGGAGAAAGACTGAGCCCCTCTGGTGTGGATCTAATGATGTGATTACGTGCTAGTTTCTGTGGTGTTGTTCAAACATCTTATTTCAGTGAAAAGTGCACCCTGAAGGGACCAATGGCAGAAGAGATGGAGCAAAGCATAAAGCAGGAGTGTAATATACACAGACAGAGTAACAGAGAAACACAGTAACAGGAAAACAACGAAACAGAGGATTAGATGGGACGACAGATTTCAGTCCAGACCACATGATGGAAAACGCCTCACTAAATATGAGCATTTTGGAGGACAGTAGATAGCACATAGACAATAAACAGTATAAATTATTTAAGAAACATCCAAAAGACATTTAAAACTGTTTATCAAAGCAGACACATTCATACACTGATAATCGTTCAGTAATTCATTATACAAAATTATATGTAAATATATAGATATTATAATGTAAAATGTATGGGCCTTTGTGTACAGACTGAGATCCTGCACATTGACTAAATTCCCAGTTCTTGCTTACTACAATAGAATTGCTCTTAACTACAGACACGGAGGAGAAAAATACATGTAAAACTTATCTAGTGCTGCCACCAGGTGTCTGCGTGTGAAAACTGCATCCTTACTCTAAAGCTAATAATATTTTAGCGGTCTCTGCAAATGTTTTTACATTCTAGAATTAAAACTCTATTTATTCTACAACTTCAAGCTGTCAAAGTGTAATTCCGAAAGAGCAGCGTGTTACAGTCGAATCTTTCGCTGCATCACAAAACGCCATGTAGGAACCTTTCCCTGCCAGTCCAAACCCAGGATAAAGTGGCTTACTAAACACAGTTTGAGTCTTATAAATAAGACTCATGTTGTCAGACACGTTGTAAAATGCCAGAACTCCGGCACTGTGGTCCAAATACACTCCTATTCTAGACAATAAAGAAAGATCTTTAATTTCTGTGTGCTTATTGTCATGCCAGAACATAGATGAGAACCCATAACAACGGAGTCCCCATGAATACTGGTTCCTCCCAAGGAGTGGTCCTCGCTTTCCTTTCCTACAAATGTCCTCGTATGACACAGCAATGCAGACCCAGCACCCACCACCTATCTTCACCTCCCAATAGTGCCGGGACCCTCGGAGGGCTTCGTTGCACAGGATCTGTGCTCTGCTGTCAAATCTCTCCTTGTGTTCAGGATAGTCCTTATTTGAATGCGAGGCAGTCACCTTCCTGTCCTCCTCTGACAAGTGGAGGCTCACATGTGCTGTGTTGATATTAAACGTGAGCTTTGATGCGTCTGTGGTGAACAGAAGAACAGATACAGAGAAGCAACTTATTATTAGTTAGGGTTATTAGTTATAAATTATTAGTGTCACCCGTATTTAACGATTAGCTGCGGTGTGTTCACAGTCGGAAAAGCAGGAACGTTTTCTACATGCAAACTTACACTGCAGGAATTCCTCTCGTGTCTGTGGTGGTCGTGATGTCGCAATTCCACTGGTTTTCACTGCAGATGAGATATTTGGGGACCATGATTTGTAGACATGTTAATACGACCATAATTTAAATAAAACGGGCTGTCAACCTTTTTTTGACAAATTAAATGTTACATGATACGCAACCAGTGGAATGAATATCAATATTATGTATTTATAGACATTCGAAAACTGGCTTTGGAAGAAATATATTTGTACATTTAATATTCTATATTCTCGCTTGATTGACAGCTGACTTACCAAAACATCAATGCGGTTTCTCCAAATTAAATAGCACTAATGGTAGAAAAATCCCTTATTCATGTAGGTGGCATGATAAATTGTGTCAATTTTTAATCTAGTTATTTTTTAATCATTACAAGCACTGAATTAATGCGTTAAATCGAGCGCCTTAAAATGTGTTTTTTAATATGATCTCCTCCTGCTTACCTCTTCCAGAGATTGTTAATAAACTCCACTTGCTATGGATATGTAGCTGCTGTTTTAGGGCAGTGACGGCCTCAATGGTGCGGTCAAACGAACAGTGTGGATGCTCATGGAGGATGAAGGATTTCTTATACGCGGTCACGGAGGGCATATGAACGGCATTCTATAGGGATTAAAAGAGACTTCAAATCACTTTCATCTGAAAGTGTGAGTGAAGCTGACCACATCACACTGTATGCGATTTGGATTCGTTTCACATTTCCATGCGCCATACCTCAAGGAACCGGACATCATTGTTTGAATGAGACAGCAGCCTCAGGTGTTGCAGTTGAGCGTCTACGCCGTTCAAATGATCGATCTCCCGCTGTAATGTCTCTATGAATTCCACTGCTTGCTTTTCTGCCACCTCTGTCTGATCTTGGATCAGTGTTGTGACTTTGCTTTGACTGTCCCTTATGGACTGGATCAGCTCAGCGAAGCTTTCCTCATTCTCCTCCAGCGCCTTCTGGGTTGCGGTCTGAAAAACACGCGAGAGCAGAATGGATGTCCTAAAATAAACGACACGACCGATATCGGACCATATAAATGAAGATAGTTACTGGTTCAAAGCAAAGACGCAAGTCTTCTGACCCGGAAAGCCACCACGGCTTGTCTGAGCTCCTGTACATCTTTCTCCTTTGCTATGATTATATCAGTGGTCTGACTCTGCAACTCCGCCAACTTCATCTTTAAAAACAGAAACACAACTGCAATTACGTTCAGTACAAATTCCAGTGTTGTTGTTGTTGTCCTTTATTTGGCAAGTGCTAGTGAGGACAAGAAACCATGGAGAGAAGAATGATGAGTGGGACTCAAACTCGCACCACCCACGTGAGAAATGTGTTGGTGCGCGCGCACAAACCGGCGCTGACAGATCGATATATCAGCTAGCATGATAAGCAGACAGATATTTGCATATTTTAGGGTCAATTTTAGCTTGGTTGATTTACAGAAGCATATCTCTTGTGTTAAGTTACAAATGAACAAATTAATGCAATTTTTTAAAATACTGCAACAAAAAGACGTTTATTAAATTACGGTGTACATATGTAAATCTCAAGGGCAATAATGATCACATATATGTTGTATACGTCACAGTGGCCACTTACGCAACACTTACCTCTGAATATTGCTGCATTACATAAATACTCAAAGTGGCACACATGATTCTCAAACTTTATTCAGAACCCCTGCAATGACTTTTAACGTAGTCTCAAGGTGGCTTTAAGTTCACGTAGATGTTCTAGCAGAGTAACAAGTTAAGTTCACGTTGATTTCGAACAGTTTATCTAACGTTTTCTATCATTCATCCAACAAACTCGCAAAATGCCACGTGGTTTGATATTTTATTATCTAATGCAATGGCATTCTGAGATTTGTAGTTCACTTTCTTTATTGGGCCACTGTATTTGAGCACTGTATCAGCCAACGCCCACCCCTCTTGCTTGTTATCAGCATCAGCCACTGATCAAACCCGTATCAGTTAACCACCACTAACCTTACCACTTACTAGCCATGGCACGTGCTGTACACATTTAAGACGATTTTACATCGATCTTTAAAGAGCGATACTTTCACAGTGCAGCGATAGTTTAAATCACATTTCTGACCTTTTGATCAATCACTTCGGCCTCTATTGCGATGACATCATGACCTCTGTGTCTATCAGTAATGCACAGGTGACAGATGCACTGCCGGTCTGTGCGGCAGTAGACCTCCCTCAGTCGGTCGTGGTCGGGGCAGGTTTGCTCCTGCAACCTTTCATGCGCCTCAACCAGCCTGTGCCTCTTTCCGGCATGCAGAGTGTTGTGCAAGTCCAGATGAAAATCACAGTATGAAGACAGGCACTCCAGACAGGCCTGCTCTGCTTTGCGCTTCCACCCGACGCACACATCACACTCCACATCTGTGGACCCACTTGAATTAAAAGCCGAAGCTGTTTCCTCCATGGCTGGTGAATGCAGTGCAGCTGCAACGTTTCACTATCTGAGTTTCGTTTCTTTGTAAGGATGAGTGTGACACATAAAATCCGGAATTACAATTATGGATAAGGGGTGTGGTTTTGCACAGGAAGCCAGAGGGCAAAACAATGACTCAGAGGGCGGCGGCTGCTGCCAGAAGTCAAGCCTCCTCTTCCTCTCGATTATTTAATATTTCCTATACTACATAAAGAAATATGTATTTATTTTTTGTGACATTATGTAATAGAGTAATAAAACAACTTACAAAGGTGTCTTGCATGCTTGATGCTTTGGATTTGGCGTCATGGCAACAGTATTAATATTAATGAGAGCTCCGGTTTGGAAATCCATATTTACCTTAGGAATGTATAATGTATTTGTTTATGAGTTAGTGGTGTTTGTTGTTTGCTTTAGCTGTTTAAATTGCTCTTGGGGGAAACAACATTAGCGTACAAGTCTTCAGTCTTGATTAAACCATAGACATGCACACATACAAGTTTGTACAGCTTTCTTTGTGGGGACTTTCCCCGACTTTTATACTGTACAAACTGAATTTTCTAGCCCCAGCCCTTCCCCTAACCCTCACACAAACTTTTCTGCATTTTCAAATAAGCATCATTTAGTATATTTGATCATCAATTTCCCTCGTGGGGACCCCATAATGTATGTGAGACTTTTACTATCCGTGTGTTATACTTGTTAGAAAATGGTAGAAAACAAGAGAGAATTGATGTTCCAGCATTGTATAAAGTCATTTGTTTTTGGTATAATCCAAAATTCTTGTAAATAAAAGTAAAATCGTAAGTTTGACAATGTTTTCATCAGGAGTTTTGTTTTGGGGGGGCACAAAAGGATTCACCCTAAACAAGGGGGCCTCCTGCTAAAAAAAAGTTTGAGAACCACTCTTTTGGTGGGGGAGTGGGCACAATCGCACTCGGTACAAGGCAACGTGCAAAAAAAAAAAAACAGTCGATTGGGACTGTTAGTGCAAAACTTTGAGGCAAACAGAACTGAGTTTACTCCAAATACACTTGTAATAAATTTATTATTTTTAAATGAGGTTAGCACTTTTGTTTTTCAGTGTTTACTGTAAAGTTACCAGACACTACTGTACCACATGTTTCAAATCTGCCTGTAAGATGAAAACTTTATTTCTCCACACAAAGAACAGGGGCATGTTTTCACAGTCATTTTAACATCTGCCCCACCCAAACCCCGCCTCCTCTTTTGGGAAACTCCCACAATACACTTACATACTTACAATACACTTTACCACTGCTGAGGTAGGTTGGTTGTCTTGTTCGGTTAAAACAGCATTATTATTGTAACTAATTAATTTAGTGCTGCCAAATTGCCTTGTTTGGTTTCCATTTGTTGTATGATAAATTAAAGAAATAATTAGTTAGTTTCATCTACGTTTAGAAAGAGGTAAAAGTAGTCAACAAAACATCATCAAAATGTCTTTACAAACATCTGTTTTATCTAGTGGGTTTATTTGACAGTAACTGTAAATTGTTTATTGAAAACACGTACAAATAAACAAATATGTAGTTAAGTTATGGAAAATGTGTTATTATAATTATTTAGTAAAACAGATATGAATTACTAAATAATAGCACTTATTTTAAGGTGTGTTCATCAACTTGAGTGCTCTTGTGGGAAAATGAGTATATCCTACTACTATGTAACTACTAAGTATTACTATGACGATGATCAACCAACAACATGTAAAGGCAAAAGATATTACACAATGTATCATGGCACTACACTGGCAAATGCGAGGAGGATTATGAGAGAGGGCTTCATTCCTTCTTCTGATGGCATGCTGGGACCTGGTGTGTATGTCAGCAGAAGCTTTGAGAAAGCCAGCCGGTACCCCATGCATTCATATGGTGAGAGGCTTGCTGTTCTCAAACTCAGGGTTAAAGTGGGCAAGGTGAAGATGATTAATTATCAGGGTCACCCATTACAGAAGACCTGGTATCGACACGGATATGACACAGCATGGGTTCCACCTGACTGTGGAATGGTGGACAGCGGCCTAGAAGAGGATTGCGTCTATGATCCAAAAAGAATCAAAGTGCTGGAAATTATTCCACAATAGTTTTCATGCTGCAAAATGTGGGAGACCTAAAAAA